>VDFB02187655.1:0-12557 GCA_007258455.2 Sequoia sempervirens | reverse complement strand
TCTACACTTGTGGTAGTGCCCCGCTTTCCAAAATGAGGACGTCTTTGTCCTCTTAGTACAAATGCCTCATATAAAGTCTAATAATAAGTGATCTCTCTCATGAGCTGATCTCGCTCAGCCGGATACTAAGCCAAGGGAATAACAAAAGCTAAGGTAATCTCTACAATCAATCTCTATTACCTCTCGGTAGCTAACTCTTGCCTTAGTGAATCTCTCTCCTAACGGAGCACATCTCGCTTTGCAGTAACTACGACAACTTGTGCCTTTGCGGCCTATCGCCGAGAAATATTGACATCTCTCTCTATGACCGTGGCATTGGGCTATCAGTTGTCAGTTATGAAATCTAAGCTATTGCATCCCCTTGTGGGGGAGGTACCTACGATGCTTGTTGATCTTGTGGCTATTGTTGATCCTAGTGTTGCTGCCCATCCTAGCCATCATGTTGATCTTGATCACCATCACCCCGAGCTCTATCAAGCTGCTCTACTACAATCCACAACCTCTACCTGTCACCCCTCCTCCTGATAACACCAACCACCCTCTGAACCTGACCTATCACTGGCCTGGCACCAATAGGATTTGTAAACCATAAAGGTCATCGATGAGCCCACCACTAATCATAATCTCTACGGTCCATCATTAGGATAGTAGAGAGCTAGAGTAGAAGAATGCAATTATATTTATATTAATGTAATTATATATAACTAGTATTTATATATGATAATATGGATATATATAATATTAATATATTATAATAACATAATTAAATTAATATAAATAATTTAATCAATTAAAAAATATATAAATAAATAAATTATTATTATCAAATAATAACTACTATAATAATTTATATAATATTATATCTTATCATATAATAATTAATATATTAAAATATTAAAATATTATTATTATTATATGATATTATAGTTATTATATAATATATACAATTTATTAATAATTTTATATATAATTAGGTCAGTGGGCCCTTGGTCTATTGGTAAGTTGAAAGGTTTAGAATGAGCCCACCAAGGATCAAGTCTTCCTAAGTGTAAAGCCTCGATTCCTAAAAAGGGATGAGGCCAGGATCGTGCCCTAGGTAGATTTTGGAAAAATGGATACCCCTCAGTCCTTGGCTCTAACCTAAAGGGGACCCCCTCTGGGGTATCTCCAAACAAAAAAAAAATATTATACATAATTAGACTTATAACATATAATATTATATGTAACAATGGAGCTCTCTTCAGATGGTTAAGTGATTTTTTCAAAATTCTTTGAAGGCGGGAAATGTTGGTTCACCCCCTATTGGTAATGGTGATAGGTGTGATGCTAAGGTTGCTGATGGTGTGGATTTTTTAGTCTACAGTGGCGTTGTTGGTAATGATGGTGGGTCCCTTTTAGTGTCTTTTGTTCTGAAATCTTTGGTTTTTGGAGATGGTCTTCATTCCAAGCCTTGTGTGGGGGCCTTTCCAAGTCCACATAATGTGGGCCTATCCTCTTCTCATCCAAAGATTCCCGAGAATTTCTTTTTTGGGGAAGGACAAAAGTGCATGGGGGTCTTTTCAAATGGACCTAGTTGGTCTAATATTTTTGACACTAAGCCTAAAGGGAAGAGTTCTCCTTCAGTTAGCTTTTTGGTGAACCCGACGACTGGGAAGTATTTAGTGTCTATTCCTGTCTGTATCATTGAGAAGCATTTGGAATCGATGGACTTATCCTTAGTGGGAAAATTTATGGGTCCTCATCCAAACATTGAGCTGGTTCGTAATCTTGCCTCCAAGAGATGGAGGCTGAAAGGCTAGGTGGAGGTGGTGGCAATGGCAAAGGGTTTTTTTTAAATTTTCCTTCACTTGTGAGGAGGACATGGTTAGTGTTCTAACTGGTGGGCTGTGGATGATTGGTAAATCTTTGTTGGTTCTAAAAAAGTGGGAGGTTGGCTTCAACCCTAGTTCTTGTTTTTTTTCTTCAGCCCCTGTTTGGGTTCAACTCTTGGCTCTCCCTTTGGAGGTTTGGGATGAGTAGGTGTTTGCAGGTATTGTAAATATGTTTGGGAAGCTTCTCTTCTTAGACCATATGAAAACATCTCGAAAAAGGTTGGTGTATGCATGTTTTTGTGTGATTGTTAATCAATTTGTGGACTTGCTGGAGAAGATATTGATTAAATCTAAGTTGGGAGGTTGGAACCAGGTGATTGAATATGAATCCATCCCATTTTCTTATTTTCATTGCAAGAAAGTTGGGCATTGGGCAAAAAATTTCCCTTCCAAACCACCTAAAGCGACTCCTGCTCAGCCTCTGAAGGAGTGGAAGGAAAAGTAGAAATTGAATGAGGGGTTGAGTGAGGAGGCGGGTAAAGTTGTTGTCTTGAAGAAGCAAGCTTTGGGTGAGGTTGTTAATTAGGAAGTTGTTTTAAGCAAGGAGGAGGGAGTTTAGGGGAGGATTCATGAGGCTTTTGTGGAATCTTGTAAGGTTACCCCTGTGAAGGATTTGGTGGAGGATTTTCAAACCCTTGTTAGGGAAGATCTTGCTCTAGAAGAAGGGGAGCTGATTGCTAATGCAAAGGTTAACCCCTCTCATGAGGATGAGGTGTCCAAGAGTGATGAGGTTGTTCAAATGCTTGAAGTTAAGGGTTTGGAATCCTTTGTATAGGTGGAGTTAGCTTGTTTTTCTGATGTCCTTGCTTCTCCTATTATTCCAAATGTGGTGCTCACCTCTTCTGTCATTGGGGACGAGATGGGTTACTCTTTGCTCGTGAAAGAGCCTCCTTTTTCACCATTCAAAACTAGGAATAGGAAGAAACATTCCTCTCCTCAGGGTGTTGCTACTAGGAACCGTCTAAAAGCTGATTGTGGGTTAGAGCCAAGGGGTAGGAGGAGACCCTCACTACAACAACATAGGGAGAAAGAAATCAAATCAGATATTGTTGATGGCTATTAGAAAACCTTGTTCGAGATGTGCCCAAAGAGTACATCTCAGAATCCCCTATGAAGATTCTCTCATGAAATATTAGAGGGTTGAATAACCCTCATAAGTAGGATCTCCTTGCTAATCTAGTGAGGGATCATAAACTGGGTGTGATTTTGAATCAAGAAACTAAAATTCCCGTGGATAGGCTAGATTGTTTAAAGATAAGGCCATTCAAAGAGTGTGGCCTTCATGGAATTGATACGGAAGGTACGTCTAGTGGGGTGGTGACCTTTTGGAATATGAAGGTGGTGGTTGGGAGGGCTATTTTCAAGGTTCCTAACCATATTGCTACTTCTTTTCATCATATTAGGGATGATTTTTCTTGGGTTTCTTCAAATATCTATGCCTCAAATGTAAAGAGTGCTTGTAAGAGGTTATGGGGGATTTAAATTCCTTCAAAGCTAGTAATCCTTCTGATCATTGGCTTGTTATGGGTGACTTCAATACTCCTCTAAGTTGTTTGGATAAGATGGGAGGTTCCCAGGTGGATGATGAGAGTAGATTTGATTTGATGTCATTTATCAATGATAATTATTTATATGATGTCGACCTACGCGGGGCCTCCTATACCTAGTCAAATCGTAGAGTTGGCGATGCGTTGATTCAGTTGAAGTTGGACAGGGCCCTCCTTTCTCTTGAGTGGATGGTTCATCATTCCTGCTCCCTCTTTGCGCTCACTAGATTAGGGTTGGATCACTTCCCCATTTCTTTATCGGCTGACTTGGTTGGTAGAAGACATTCCTTCCCTTTTCGGTTTGAAAAAATGTGGATGTCTCATCCAGATTTTAAAGATAATCTTTCCTCTTGGTGAGATATCTAGGTGGATGGGACTACTATGTACAAAATTGCTAAGAAGCAGGTGTCAGTGAAGTCTAATGTGAGAATTTGGAATAAGTCACCCTTTGGGCATATCTTCCATGATAAATATCATATTAAGGAGGATCTGAATATCTTGCAACTATTCAAGCGTCAGGATATAATGCTAATCTGGCGAATGAGGAGAGCATGCTTTTATCTCATTTGCATAATATTGTGGCTAGGGAGGAAGAGTTCTAGAAGCATAGATCGTGTGTTGTTTGGCTCAATTGTGGTGATACGAATACTAAGTTCTTCCATATTACTACCTTGAAGCATTTTGCCTCCAATCGAATTAAGTGTATCCATCACAATGGCGTGTTGATTGAGAATGATGGGGAGATTCGACAAGTGGCCTTAGCCTACTTTGATAATCTCTTGTTTGACAATTTTGTTCCGACCCAAGATGCTCAAGATTAGGTGTTGGATGTTATTCCTAGAATTGTGACTAATGATTTAAATAACATGCTATGTTGAATCCCTTCTGCGGAGGAAGTTAGAAAAGTAGTCTTCTCTTTTGCAAAGAATAAAGTGCCTAGTTTGAATGGCTTCCCCATGTTCTTCTTCTAAGAATTTTGGATGATTATCTCCAAGGATGTGGCACAGATTCTACCAAGGGGTTTTTTGGTAGTAGTAATCTATTGAAGGAATTAAATTCCACCTTCATTGTGCTGATTTCAAAGACTCTTGGTGCCTCGGCCTTTAATGAGTTCCAACCCATCAGTCTTTGCAATTCTATCTATAAAATCTTCTCCAAGGTCCTTGCTTTAAGGATGCAGCAGGTTCTTCCCTTGATTGTTTCTCAGCATCAATGTGGTTTTGTTTTAGGTAGGAAAATTCTTGATCCTATTATTACTGTACATGAAAAAATTCACTCGTTGATGGTTAACAAGAGGGATAGTTTCTTGTTAAAACTTGATCTAGTAAAGGTGTATGACCACATGAATTGGAAATTTATGATTAAAGTTTTATCTACTTTTGGTTTCTCTGATAATTTTTTGAAGCTGATTCAGAGTCTCACCTCAACGGTGTCTTTTTCTTTTTTAGTTAATAGATCATCCACAAATTTCTTTAGGAGTTCTAGGGGAGTGAGACACGGCGATCTCGTTTCACCCTTCTTCTTCATCATTATGGTTGAAGCTCTTGGAAGATCTCTTCAACAGAAAGGTTTCTTCAGGTGTTATAAAGGGGCTTCAGCCTACCTCTTCCTCTCCTCCCTGCTCACATCAACAATTCGTTGATGACACGATTATTATGGGAGAGTCGTCTATTGCGAAAGCCAAGGCCATCAAATTGGTTCTTCAGAAGTATGAAGCTACTTCGGGTCAATTGGCGAGTCTTCCTAAGAGTACGCTTTTTTTCCTCAATACTTCAGAGAGAAGGATGTAGAGAATTGCTGGTATTCTTCAATGTTCTATTGGGACCTTGGTATCTATTTACTTGGATTGCCTCTTGGTGCTAATGTGGTTCCTGATTCTTTCTGGAATGGGTTGATTGATAAGTTTAATGCTAAGTTGGCAGGTTGGAAGGGAGCTCTTCCCAGTCAGGTTGGTAAATTGGTTTTAATTAAATCTATGCTGCATAACCTTCCGTTGTATGCTCCAAGCCTTTTCTAGATGCCTCAAAAACTCTTGGAGAAGATTGAAAGTATTTAGAAAAGGTTTTTATGGTCTAGTGTTGTAGTGCCCCTCTGCTTTTGGCTTTCGTGACATTTGGGTAAGTGTGGTCAGATGCATGGTGGTGTCATGTTGGTTTCATGATTACATTGTTTAATTAACTTCGAATTATGTGATAAGCTAACATTTTGATTAACCTTGATTATTCAAAGTAATTAAATTAAAATCGATTTATATGTTAGCTTAAATTAATTTGGAAGTAAACAATACTTAAATATAATATGTTAACAAAAGATGTTATGATCATAATTAAAAAGAGTTTAAGGGGCAGCACAAATTAATTGGAAGTAAATATTAATTAAATGAACTAAGTTTGTGAAATGATATCAATGATTATTAATCGTTAAATTAAAATGATAAATGAGAGAGGTATGTTTATTAAAAGGTGATTATAATATTTTAAAATAAATAAGGTGTTTAAATGTTTTAATGATTAAAATAATAAATAAAGATAAATAATTATTTTCATCAGTTTTTTTTAATTAATTAAATACGAAAAGTAATACGATTTTGAATTAAAAATAAGGTGATTTAAAAAAAATAAACAAATCTAGAAGATCAGATTCGAACTGATGTTAAAACAAGGAGGAATAGGAAAAGATAGTAAAAAGAATAAAATCGTGCACATCCTCAACTCGAAACTAGTCTTGAATGGGTAACTTGCTAATTTTTTTTATTTTTTTATTTTCGAAAACTTATCTTGTCTTGGGCTATATGTATGCTGATTTTTGGAGAAATGAGGGGAGGAGTTAATTTTGTTTCTCTAAAAGAAAACTTTTACTCTGCAAAAATAAGGGGGAAAAACAATATAGTTTGGTATTAAGGTGGCTCGAAGGAGGAGAATTGTCTGTTGAGGAAACGGGGAGTCTTTGGGGAGAAAGGGTGAATTTTCCCCAGAAAGTGATTGGGGTCTAGAAGAAGAATTGGTGGCTGCGAAATAGGGGTCTTCAACTCGCCTTCCCTGTCTATGGAACGTAGAAAATCCAGGTTTGTGATGCTATTGATTTTAAATCTTTCCTTTCCCCATTTTCGTAAACGAAAGAAAAATGATTTGCTTGTTATTTGTTGAATTTGGAATCTATAGTTGATGCATTACATCGTTACTCCGTGACGACGATTTGCCTTGTTTTTAGCCGTCTACTTGATTTTCAATTGTTCTCTTAAAAGAGTTTTGACATCCTCTCTTACATCGTCCGTTCTGTGACCTTGATTTCTAGCCGGCTTGTTTCTTGGTTGGCTTAACCAGCACACTCTAAGCGTTGACCACTTAGGTGGTTGGTGTGGGCCCGTTCCTTTCGCCGTCCACTTCCGTTTAGACAATCTTCGCCGTTAATTATTCGAAATTCAAATTGTTCCCGCTTGAAACTACGGTCGATGCCTGTAAGCTTTTGATATTCACCTTTATTGTACTTCAACTTTATTTTGCATACATCTATATGCTTCTCGGCCATGGCAGAAAAATCCGGCCATTCGGAACAGGGCTTCCATGGAGATTTTGAGACGTGCATATCTATTCTACAGAAGGGCACTTCATTGGCATCTGTTTATGTAAATGGTTGCTGCAATCAGGATAATGGGAGCTTCGGAACAGAGTATGGGCATCCAGCAAACCATAATGAACTGGTAAACATGTATGCGAAATGTGGAAGCATAGACAAGACGCATGAATTGTTTAACGGGATGCCTCAAAGAAATATGGTCTTGTGGAATGCTATGCTTGCAGGATATGCACAAAATGTGTTTGTTGAATAGGATTTAAAAAATTCAATCAAATTTAATTGGCAGGTGTAAAGCCAAACGCTGCAATCTTTGCTAGCATCCTATCTGCCTTTGCTAAAATCAGAGATTTGGAATGGGGCGTCCACATCCATCACAGTATAAAGGAAAGAGGAATTTTGTCATATCTTGTAGCTACAACTGCCCTGGTAGACGTGCATGCAAAAGAGTAAACCCATAATTTTAAATGGAAAAACAAAAATCAGTACTCTATTAGCAAAGATACCAAGTTCATTTGATTATTATTTTTAAATGTTTAGAGTATATAAATGTAGATTGATGATTTCAATGTATTATTTAGTATATAATTTGATTATTTTGATGTATTTATTAATCTAAAATCTAGTTCATTAAAGTAATATGTTTTATTTTCTTGTTTAGAATCTTGTTGTTCTTAATTTGAATAGCTTATTCAACTTCAATAACAGTTAAACTTGCAATTTGTCATTTTATTTTAAAATTCTAAGTTTCGCATTTCAAATTTTGGCATTCTTTAAATCTAACCATTACTCACTTAGAGAAGTGTCAAAATTTTAATTTCATATATCTAGGATGTGTATTTAAAAATATCATATGAGACATTGCACATTATGGACAGTATCACTATAAAAAGAATGTTTTGACAAACCATTGAAAAAAAATTCTCCTAATTTGCATATGCATCATTCAATCACATCATAAATCAATGTAAACTCAACTTTATTCTATCAATTTCCATCAATTACCAAGCTAACACTTCAAGGTACAGTCTAGCAAAAACTAACAATTTACTTACATCAACAAGATTAACGCTTGATATAGTGATATTCATTTTGCTATTGATTTAAGGGTATATCCAGTTGGAATATGAAATCGTACAATTCATCAAATTTTATGAGTAAAGTTTAGCAGGTGTGAGTAACATTCTAGTCCTATTTAGTGAGAGTAGTGTTGAGCTAAAGAACACATTGGTGGTTTTAGTGTTTGTTTGAAAATCATACTATTAATTAATCGTCTATAGTGGTAGATGGTTATGATTAAGTGTTCATGATTAAGTTAGGGGAAATTGAATTTAATTGTAAAACCAAGGGGAATTTATGGGAGGTGAGATGAATGGTTGATGTAATTTTGATTTGACACAAAGAGAGCCCCTTAACCATATGATAGTCTTCAAACTATATGTCTCAATACTAGATATTTTTAGTCGTGATTTTAAGGAAATCACTTTTCCTTCAAAAAAAAATCTCATATGTTCCACCATGAAAAGATTTTGACCAATACTTGAATAAATTTATGTAGGCCATATAAAATTTAATGATCAAGGATCAGTAATAAATTTTAATTTGTAACAATAACCAATAGAATTTTTCCTACAATCCTATATGGAAGGGGCCCCACCACAAAAATTCATGGCTATGAACTAGCCAATGGTGCATCTATAAGAGCTTGGAAGCTTTGATAACACCTATAGAGTAAAATAGGTTACAATATTTATCTTCAATATCATCACCCATTAGGCATGATAACTCAATAAGACATAGGATAGAGGACCAATTGTGGCTGATATGTAATACTATCAATCAATAAAACAATGTTATTTTGACATTCTCTTTGGAGCCTTATATGAGTACACATAACATTAGATCATGTTTTCAAAAAATAATTAGTGCATCACTAGGAGGAAAAATCCCAAACAATCCTTGTGGGTTGCAAGATTATCTAATGTGGTAATTAGATATAATCATTGCTAACATATACATACTTGAAAAAATAAAATTGGAGTTCATCAAATGGTGCATGAGGGCCTTGAAAAATTTCATGGGGTTGCTCAGGATTAATGTGAACTATAGGATGAAGTGAATATTAGAGGACTAATTCACTCTAGGGCGATTAATATGCATTTGATAATGACTACAAATATGCAAGCCATTCGATCAAAACACGATGCATGACCACCAATCTCTTTGTCAAATTTATACTACACAATCACAAAAAACATCAAAAGAGAACTTATAAAATATAAAATATCATCATAAGGGCATACCATCTTCTAATTTGAGGATAAAAAAGTAAACAAAAGAATATTAATTGAAACTTTAGTATTAGGGGCTCAACCAACATTTTTCTAAGGGAGTAAATATACAAAGGGTCTAATGTATTCTAAAAAATAAGCTCATGAAGAAGCTCTTCAAACCTAAACATGACTTAGGGTTTATTCCTTAATAATGAGGCTTTGATGGGCTCCCTAAACTTTTAATTTATGTATTGATGATTGATATCTTATCTTAGTCCTAAACTAAGAAACGATATGAAGGATCTAAGTCAATTCTTTGACTATGTGACATTACACACTGCGCACACATGAACACAATGGCATTACATTAGAATATTTTAATTTATGTATTAATGATTGATATCTTATCTTAGTCCTAAATTAAGAAACGATATGAAGGATCTAAGTTAATTCTTTGACTATGTGACATTACACACTGCACACACATGAACACAATGGCATTACATTAGAATCTTGACACTAGTGATAAGGATTCTCTTCACAAATATGCAAATAGCATTACAAAATCATAATTAAATAATTTAAAAAAACTATTAATCCCTCCAGGGGATGACACAAATCTAATCAAATTTTAAATTTATAAAAAATCTAAGCATTAACTTAAAAAACAATCTAAGTTCATTGGTATGGGATCTTGAATTAAATTTTGGTTCTTACTATTCATGTTTTTAGTACTATTATCATGAGTGTGTCTTACCTTGCATACATGGGTTAGTCTAAAAACAATGATTTAAAGTTATACTAAGCAATTTTAGAATCAAAACCTTAATCAACATCATGCCTACTCTAAATTACTTATGCTATAATATATATTTATAAAATGTGATATAGTTAATACAAGAATTTATCATAACCCATTGGCCATAAAATTAAAATTAATTTAGTTTATTGTATTTAGGGTCATAATTCACAAGGCTCTAAGAATTATATCCTAATACTAGTTTAGATAAAAATAAAATATGGGAAAAATTAGGGCATTACATTTGTCCCCCTCTTCGGGAGTTCCCTCTTAAAGTTGGAATTTAAAAGTAATGTAATGGGTATAGAAATTACATTTCTTGGTTTTATTCACAATTTTCCAAATTAGTCCTATTATAGTCCCATAGCACCCTAAATTGAGTACAATGCTATAGTTTCAAAGACAAACTATGTGCCAATCCAATATTGTGTTAGTTCTACCTAAAACTTGATATCTACATCCATTTGCAAGAAACACTATTTAATCACATGATTTAGGTTAGGAAGATACTTTTACAACCCACACACATAGAAAGAATCATGTAATCTACATAAGTGTGATGGTACAACAAGTGTGTAGGTCACAAGTCATTAGAATTTCAAGGGGGCTATGCAATTAATATTTTAATATTCCCTTTTAAGATACTTTATCTCCAATTTTAAAAGTGATATGTTTGTTGTTTTAGTTTGTGCATATATGAGAAACAAGATTCAAATGCAACAAATAGGAACCTTTATAGCTTGCCTCTATATATATCTTTGTTTGATCTTGATAAAGAGGATGAAGTACCCAAAAAGTTGAGAAATCTTCAATGATTTCTCAAGGATTATGTTGATGCACTCTTAGATAAGTTGATGGTATATGGTTTCTCTTGATTTTGACCACATGACTTTGGAATGGAGTAGTTTTATGCAAATGGATTGAGGATTATTTCACTTATAGAATTTGAGGATGGAGGATCAAGGCTAGGATTTGACTTGATGATCAAAGGCTAGGAATGTTTGAGATATTAGGGTGAATGAAAAGCCTCCAAATTGAACCATGTGATTGGTGCACTTATAGAGGAAGAGGATTTAAAAGAGATTTGAATGGCTAATATTGGTTTGACTAGATCTAAGGGATGATATTGAGTCCTCTCGTACATGTTTGAGAAAGACTATGGGGAAGAGATTTTATGGTAAGTGTCCTCTCACACATGTGTGAAGACACATAGGAAAGAGATATTTTGATAAGTGTACTCTTGCACATGCTTGAGAACAAATAGATAAGAGGTATTGTGACAAGTTTACTCTTAAACATGTGTGAGAACACATAGGGAAGTGGAATATAATATTTTACTCCTCTCACATACATTAGAGATCGCATGGGGATAAGGTATGTATACATGTGACTTCTCTCAAATGTGTGAGAGATCACATGGGGAAAAGAGACATGATAAGTTTCCTATTGCACATGTGTAATAGATCACATGTTTAATGTGGAGGGTTGGGATTATCTAGAACAAATGAATGGAGAGGAGTTTATTATAGGATTTTAGGGATCAATGGGATTCAATGTGATTAATTAAATTAAATGAGTTCATAAATGTAGAACGGTCAATAGTCTTTTGAATATTTTGATTTTATTTTGGAACCCATGTGGAATTAGTTTCTTCAAATAAGGTGGCATTGGGCTTGTTGAAATTTTATTTACTATTCCTCTTTGGAGCATAAAGATGAACTATTCCTTGTTTTAACATGTATGGAGGAATGAAATTATCTTTCTCTTTCTTTATTAGTAGAGAACAAGGGTTATAAGTTGCTTTTTGTGCTTTTGGAGCATTAGGAGGAAATAAAGAGGGAATCATATGCTCTTTATTTTTCCTTTTTATTTACTTTTTATTGGTTCTTTGTCCTACATTCATTTGGTATAATTAATAAGTTCTATTATTTTTTCCACAAGAAATAACTATTTAATGTTCCTTACTCTTATAGTCATAAAAATGCCATTGAGATTGTCCAACATCATTTTCAAATGTGAAGTCACTTGACTCTAAAATATAATCATAGTCATTTAAATCTTGTGGAATATGTTAAAAATATTGCAATCATCGTGAGAAATATTATATGTTAGTAACATGTGATAAAAAATGCTAAATATAATCATTATAATTATAATCATATTGAAAAGTATTGAAGCTTTTTATCGATATAGTTACAATCATAAGATATGCCTCTCAAATGGGGGACACCATCAAAGTAATATAAAGTATATATATATATATATATATATATATATATATATATATATATATGTATGTATGTATGTATGTATGTATGTATGTATGTATGTATGTATGTATGTATGTATGTATGTATGTATGTGGAGTATAGAATCTCGGTATAGAAGCTCCAAGTATCAACCAATAATATTATATCGCAATCCATCTAATAGGTTGCTCTCATATGATTTATGTGGTTTACAACCACCTTTAATTTTTTGAATGTCGTCATGA
>VDFB02187654.1:0-26156 GCA_007258455.2 Sequoia sempervirens | reverse complement strand
ATCCTCTATGACTCGTGAGAATTCATCATCCAATGCCCTCTTAAGGTATGAAGCAAAGTCATACTCAATATTAGTATTAGGGTTTTGAATTCTCATAGCCATCATCATCAGACTTATTGGCATTCTATATTGAGCATCCACCCCTAGTACTTGGCATAGAGCTAGATATGTATTCACAAAATAATATTGAAAATTTGTCATCGTAAATGGTTCAATATTGGAAGTAGAAATGGGAATCGTTCTATTACTAATGCCTCTTTTCATATATAGGGGTAGCTCATCAATTGTATAATTTCTTAAAATATTATAATCTTCCTCACTCTTCTATAGGTTTATTTTGGTCAAAGCCTACTTGTTTAAGCCTAAACACTAAATGATAGCAGCTCTGGTTACCTCTACCAATATTGAGCCATTAGGAAACCTTACTATCTTGGTTGTAGAGTGATAATTCTTGGCTAGTAATCTGATAAACTCCACATCAATAAACAAATTTGGGACAATCAACTTTACTGAATCCAAAATCCAAGGGTTTGACACTAGAATCTTCTCATTTCTCTTACTATAAAAATACAAAAATAATTCCCACCTGGATTTGGGAATGAGAGCATCCCTACAACCTTGTGCAGTGTCTATGAGAAATTTCTTATTTCCCTCCTTGGTTGATCCTGGAAGTATATTTAATATAGACTGGTGGAGTGGTCTCTTCTTTACCTTAAGTTCTTCTTCCTTAATTTTCGCCTTACTTTCTTTTACTTCTAATTATTTTCTTTTAGGAACCATATTTCAATTTTTCGTACTATGACTTCAA
Organism: Sequoia sempervirens; assembly: GCA_007258455.2. Classification (NCBI taxonomy): domain Eukaryota; kingdom Viridiplantae; phylum Streptophyta; class Pinopsida; order Cupressales; family Cupressaceae; genus Sequoia; species Sequoia sempervirens. The sequence goes on along the minus strand of VDFB02187654.1, from coordinate 25,348 downwards.
ATAATAGATCTCTACCAAATACTACACCAATCAAGCTTCTTCAGAGGGTTATTCTTGCACTTACCCGAGTGCTCATCTTTTACAGAGCTCCTTTTCTCGATGTCCCCAACTCTATCCACAACAATGCATTCAACTGAGCACAGTCTTAGGAAAATTCAATTTCTTTTGAGGGTGTGGTATTTATTTGTATCAGTATTAATGTCAATTCTTCACCAAATAGTTACCCAACAAGCTCAAATCCTTGAAATTAATTTTGAATCATGTGTGAGGGCATTTATTGCTATAAATTGTAATGATGCCATAATTACCATACTACCGATGTCTCTTATTATACCTACTGTGGTATGGTGGTGTTTTTCCTTTCCATTCTGATGTTTACCACACTATAGCCTTGCTCAAGACTTCTTGCTATGGGGTTGTGGTGTACACTGCTCTACCGCATATGTTGCTTACTGTCCTGACAGTATAGCAATGTATGCTTTATCTTCTTGTTGTTTACTGTCTTACCACACTCCTTTGAATCGTATTATGCAGTACTATGGTGTCCACTTATCTTCCATGCTTACTGCTCTACCACCTTGCTCAAGACTTCTTGTTGCAGGGTTGTGGTGTACATCGCTCTACCGCATATGTTGCTCACCCTCCCGATGGCATAGCGGTGTATGCTTTATCTTCTTGTTGTTTACTACCTTACTGCACTCCTTTGAGTCATCTTATGTGGGATGGCTTAAATTTAATTCAATTGAACATATTATGGCTCGACTATAGGGAGCATTTAAATGATTAACCATATGTGATGACCGACTAACTTAGAACTTGGGGCCAATACAAAGAATGATTTTAATGGCTCGACTCATCACTTAAACAACTGATAACTAGATGTAGTAGGTCAACACAAAATTATTGTAGGGAGTTCACTTCATTGTAATTGCTATGGAAATTTTCTCTTAAGGCTCTCACATTATGGAAATTTTATCTCCTAAGGCTCTAGGGATGTTGTCCTACATACCCAACTTTGTATGCTAGGCCATCATTAAAATTTGAGCTCAAACTGCCCTTCATTAATGCTCATACTTATAAAAAATACCTTATTTTATTTTCTTTTATTCATTTGTAATTTGTAAAAAATAATGTCAAATAATCTCATATATATTATTTTCAAATAAAATTACAATGTAAAATAAAAAATGCACATTATAATTCCCAATTACGAGAAAAAATTTCTCATAATTAAACAGTTTAAAAATAAAATTAAAAACTCAACTAATATACTGAGAATGGGAATTATAATGTACATTTTTTTTGCATATACATATTATTTTTGTTTAGTATTTAATTTATTTTTAAAAAAATGAAACAATGCAAATAATACAAAAAGGAGGCAACAAAGGTTTCCAAAAGAGAGAAAAATATTACAACTAGGCTAACAGCTAAGAATACAGTCACTTACAACCACCAAAAATAGCAAGAGATTGTATTAATCAAAATTTAAAACAGTGTAGATCGTCTACCAATGCAGGAATATTCATGAAACCCTAATTTTGAGCCTAACCAGAGGCCAAGACAACCACCAAAAAATCATAGGAAAACTAAACAAAACTAGCACCAAGACAACTAGAATTTTGAGCCACCACCATCAGGAGCCATTGAACCACAACTGGGAGCCACTAACGATTGCATAAGCCAAAAAAATAGCACCATCCCACCATGAGCATGAGGTCACAGGAATCCATTGAAATGGGAAAAGTCATTGAATTCCAACACCCACTCCACATCCTTAGTCTCCACCAGCTCAAGAGGTTTTTTCAAATACTCCACCCTAACTGTAGCCACCATCTGATGTCTGACCAACACCATTCCTTTTGGATCCAATAGAAGAGGAAAAAATTGGACCACCACACTAGGAGTTTTGAGCATTTCCAAGTCTTTCAGATGTGACACCCCAGATTCGAGAATAGAGACCAAAATAACCCCATCCATGCTACCCAAGAGATTAGGATTGAATAGCTTGCTCATCATTGCCCAAACTAGGTTTTTGGGAGTGCTTTGATCAAGAAAAGACACTAGAAAATGAGAGACTATGTGAGAATTAACTCGAACCATTTCACTACAGGCCACATGCTCTTGGCCTAAAACCATTTTCACCACGGCCACCTTCAAGGGATCAAACTCTAAAAGAATCTATTTGAGCCTCTGGTCTATGAGTTTTTTGAAACCCCCTGACTCACACAACAATCCAGGAAAATAAAAGTTTTGTTCCCAAAGACGGATAGCTCCTCAGCTGATTTAAACATTACATACTTCACATCCTTCTCCATTATTCTTTCTCACCCAAGTGAAGCCTTTGGAACAAAAACTCTAGCAAATGCAAAATGCGAAGATCACCACCTTCATTGGATTAAAATGACTACCACCCTTTCATGGAATTCATTTTAATGCATATGTGCCACCCTTTGAGCAACCAAAAATTCTTGTCGAGACCACCAGCCAGGAATGTCATCCCCCCTGGTATAAATGAGGGTGACGTTCGATCATGTTTTTGTTGAGTATTTAATTAATTATAAGGATTTGTATTATTTTTATTTTCTTTGCCATTTTAAACTTTAGAATTAGTAAGTATAATTTTTATTTATATTAGGTATTTAAACAGTTTTAGAATTTTAAAAAAACTCAACTAATATTATCTAAGCAAAATTATAATTACTAAATGTTCAGTTTACCTGTTAAAAATTTTGAAATGGAAAAGAAAATAAAAAGAAGAAAAATCCTTATAATTAAATACTTAAAAAAAGAAATATGTATATGCATAGAGTATTTTGTTAACCAAGTGGTTTGTAAATTTATACCAAGGAGTAAAACGATAGAATAGTCAATTTAGTAGAATAAAAAGTAATTTCGTCTAGTGCTTGGTAATTTAGGGCTCATAAAACAAATAATATTTACATTCCTATACAAAAGTAGAATAAAAAATACTTTAACCACACAAGAAAATAAATTATATGCAATTTGTATAAGATATTATGTAGCACAGGGTAGACTTTTGTAGGTAAAGTATTATTATAATGTGATAAAATCAAGAAAAGGGTATCAATGGACCAAACAGTTTCAAGGGTCAGCAGTCTGATATCAACCATCAATTGGTAGTTTCATATTTGTCTTCTTCAAATAGGATATGCCTTCGGCATAAAATATATAGTGCCATCCCAATAAATACTGCCAACTTTTTCAAAAAATTGGAGAAAAATACATTAAACCCTTAATTAACCCTCAACCCTCAACCCTAGCTAAACCCTAATCCCTCATAACCCCTATACACTCTACCATATACATTGTACCCTCAACCCTAATCCCTCAACCATATATGTACCCTCAACCCTAATCCCTCAATCATATATGTACCCTCAACCCCTATACCCTCTACCAGCCTATACAATATTGAACCCTCAACCCTCTATCCTCAACCTTAAACCCTAATCCTTGAACCATATTATACCCTCTACCCTTGACCCTAATCCCTCAACCCTAATGATCTATTTTAGGATCTATGACAATTTCTTATGTATGCTTAACTATTACAACAATTTATTCAAGCTTTACAAATGAAATTAACATAACAGAAATACTTAAACAACATAGCATAACAAGGTGATAACAAAATGAAAGAGAGAAAGAGATAGAAGACAAAACACAATTGATAAGGAAGTTCATCCAAGTGGACTACATCTTCATATCCCTCTCCAATAGAGTGACTGATCCTATTATGCTCCAAGAACAAGATTACAATTACAAAACAAAACCATTCCCTTCTAGCATTTCAACGGCATAACATTCCACCAAGATACAAGAATGGCTTCAAGTATTCAATGTAGTTCTCCCAACGTCATCACCTGCCTAATTTATGAATGCCTCACTCTCCCAATTTCACCCCTTTTTATTAAAAATATGGCCCAATTTGGTTGATAACCAAATGATTTACACTATCTCCCAAAATCCCTTAATTACCTAGATAAATCTATAAATCTTCGTTATTTACATAAAAATCAATAATATCCCCCATATAATCTTCTTTTAAAATCTTTATTATATAATAGAGCCCCTTTAATATTTTATTTTTTGGGCTAAGGAGGTTTATTTTAATATTCTATAAATTTAGAAGATTTATCTTTTAAAAATATAGGGGGTTTTATTTTTAAAAATGGGCAATCAGTTTCCATCCTTTAACAAAATCAACTGAACCCCACTATGTATCTGAAGCCACATGGTGGCACACCGGTCACTTACCTTTTTTGGGGCTAGGGAGGTCAGAGGTTCAACCCCCTGACACTCTATTTTTAAAACAAATTTTCAACAAATTGAAAAACAAAACTAAATAGGCTCCCAATATAGTTAAGCGCAAATCGCACAGCTCAACGGTCCCGTGTTTGGCTTGGAGATATGAGATAGGGGGTTCGAATACCCCACTCTAATTTTATAAAAGCTGACTTGCAACCAACCACTAGAGGGAGGAGAAAAGAGGGCCATGTGGCATGCTGAGGAGGTGCCACAGGGTGCAATGCGATTCGTAGAGACTACCACCTTAGTTGCATAGTCAACACGCTGACCTGCCACCCATTGACACGTGTCCCTCTATGATTGGTCCACCTCTAAAGTCATATTGCCACATCACTTGACACATTAGCATCCATATTGGTGTACATACTACTATGTGTCAGCATCTGGTTGGTCCACATCATCATTTGTACTATCAGGTCAACTTGCTAACATCATGTTGACATCATTGTACGTAGAACTGGTCAACCATGGTACATGCAAACTTTGACTTATTGTAACTTGCACGTACGAGCTTGAAATTCAATGAAATGAAGGCCACTGGAAAGGTCTCAACGAGCTATTTGACTTGACACTAGTTCTACCTGATTTTGAATAGATTTTTTTTTGCTTTTCTGATAGCCTCAAGTACTAGTTTGACCCAAACTTTGACTAGTTGTATCTTGGGCATATAGACTCCTTTCGAGCCCATTCAAGTTGCATTGGAATCAGGATTTTGATCTCTTCTTGATGGTGCTAAATTTTGGAGCATTGGGGAAACTTCAGTTATCACTAAAAAAGTATCCCCCTGGATTAGTCCTCTCGACTAGAGAGATTTTGGACCTTTGAAAGCTTGATTGCTTAGAAAGAAAGTGAGGGTAAAGTTCCCTTACTTTACCAATCTCCATCCATTTTTCCTTTCTTGGATTCATCCCCTTCAGTCCCACTCTAAGGTATTCAACAACTCCTCTTTGTGAAGTCCTAGTTTTCTTGTCTAAGATGACATCCTTGGGCAACTTTGACATGTACTCCAGTGAAAGGTCATCAATAGATGGAACCTAAATGTTTGTGTCTCCATCCAGTATCATTGGAGGCTTGTATAACTTCAAATTCTCAACATTGGCAACTGAATAGATGTGCATGTATGGAGGAAGATTAAGGCAGAAGGAATTGGTTCCAGTCTTTTCCAAGATCTCAAAGGGATCATACCGGATTGGCTTGAGCTTCCGTCCTTCACCTTGCATTCTTTCCTTGTTGATATGTAACCAAACTCTGTCTCCAACCTAGAAATGTTGATCATTGCGATGCTTATCATGTCAAGCCTTATATTTGGCTTGGCTCTTCTCCAACTGTGCTTCCACTACCTAGTGAATTGCTTGGACTTTTTGGATGAACTTCAAAGCCTTCTCTACATCACATGGCATCCATCTTCAACATCATCTTCCCCAAAAGAAAAATACATTAGTGTTTTAGGAACATAACCGAAACAAGTCTCAAAAGGAGACCTCTTTATAGAAGAGTGTGTTGCATGGTTGTAAGCATGCTGCACATAATGAAGACTCTCATCCCATTGCTTGGGATGTTTGTTGCAGTAACCCTGAGCAGATGCACAACTATCCTATTTACTACCTCTGTCTTTCTGGAAGGTTGTACTCTTCTTCAGTTTGGTATCCATGAGTCCCCACAAAGCTGACCAAAATTCACCTAGGAATCGAGAATTTCAATTTGATACAATAGAAGTAGGTAACCCAAAATGAACCCATACAAATTGAAAGTACATTTGAGTTGTTAGTTCAACAATGGCCTATTTTTTACAAGGCATTAAGATACACATTTTGTTGAATTGATCAACTACTACAAACAAGTAATCATGTCCCTTCCTAGACATAAGTAACCCCCAAAAAAATCCATTGACACACTTTCCCATGGATGGGATGGTACAGGTAGAGGTGTGTACAACCCCAATTTCCTATTACTAGGCTTACTTGTTGCACACATGACACAACCTCTAATATACTTATTTATAGTTTCTTGCATATGAGGCCAGTAAAAATATTTTTGCAGTTGAGTGATTTTCTTGCTGACCCCAAAATGTCTTGCAATCAATGAGGTGTGTGCTTCTTTGATTACCTGTGCTTGTTCATCTTTTGGAATGCATAACTTTCCCAAGTGATACAATAGTTTATCCTGCACATTAAAATATTTCTCTTCTACATGTTTTCTTGCAATTAGAGATGAATAGATTTCCTTAAATTCTTCATCATTAGCATATTGTTCTTGAAAACTTTCATGTACCATGGAACTATGTTTAAGGATAATTGTTAGTTCTAATGATTTACACCCAAGCTGAGATTAAATACAACCAATCATGAGTAACATGGGAACTTTTCTAGGGTTGTGGGTGACCCTATAATAGAAAAGTAGCTCCAAAAAAGCTAGCTCTTATTGATTTTACCTCAAACTACTTGTCTTTTGAGGAAAATGGTAAGAAAAATGCAATACTGAGAATGAAACTAAAACTCTGATACTATGATGAAATACCCAAACTAACTAATGGCATGCAAAATTCATTTTGTTACACTTTAAGTTAATAGATTGATAGAAAAACTACACAACTCATCTTGTATATCAATTACAAAAGTGATTTATGAGAAGGTGCTTATACAAGACTCTAGAAAGAAAAGAACAAATTTCATATCTTGAACCCTTGTATTTCTCACACAACTCATAACCTGTAAATGGATATTCTCTTGCAAAGAAAGGTACTTTTGAAGATACAAAAATATAGGGAAAAGCACCAATTTCACAAGTATACTGATCAATTTGAAAGGGCATGTACACTAACAAGCAAGTGATGAGAAAGTAAACTGAATCAATACTATTAATTTCTCAAGGTACTTACAGTTTGCATGACTGTATGAATAAAACTCAAAACTGATGATAAAACAATCTCCAAAAATTTTATCTCTATGAACTCAAAAATGAGTTACAAAATGAGTATATCTCACAATGCAAGTGGTTGCACCAAAGTAGGAGCCAGTTACCACTTTGGATCGGATGCCCTAGAAAAGCTTAGAAAAAAGGCTCTAGATTCCTCCAATACCACCTCCAAAATGTGGGAAAGAAGGTTTTGGTCAAAACCAAAATCTTTGGTAGAAAAAACTACCAACAAAGTACATTAATGACCCTAGAATTATGGACTCATGTCTTCAAACTGAAATAACTTTTCTAATATTCCCTCAACTTGTTCCTCTCCTCCTCCATTTGCATTTAAAGATAACAAAATAACTTTAAATACTTTTAGACACGCCTTGAAGTTATTTGTTTTACAATAAATAAATGCAAAAGAGGGAAAAATTCAAATTATAATCATAATTCTAATTGCAAGTTGAAGTGGCATCCACATAATACAATCTCCTCCATGTTGGCAATCAATGTGTAGACATGTATTTTTCATGCCAAAATCAAAAATATTTAAAGCAAAAAAATACTAACACCTCCCTTGGTCAAGCTTGTCTTATTTTAAAATAAAAATACAAAATTTCCATTTAATTCCCATCGGCCTCATTGGACTTCGGGTAAAAACCCTAAAAAAAAGCAAAGAAAAGTAAGAAAAAATTCATACTTTTTGGAAGCTTCCTGATGAAGCTATGCCATCGACAAATCCATGAGGATTTGGAGCTCTGAAGTATACTTTCTTGTGATTTCTCTGGAGTAATTTGTAGATTTCTATATACATCCTCTACAAGAGGACACAAGGGAATTCAGGTAAGCCTCACCGCCATATGTAAGAGCTTTAGACTCTATTTTTTCCCCATCAAATGGTTGTGTTTTCTTGGAATTTGCTTTTGTTTGCTACTTACAAGCCAAGTTCTTTCTCTATGCTCCTGAGAGTTTAGTGTCCTCAACATTTTTCCTATGATTGGTCGATAATGCCCCCAACCTCATTTTGCATATACTTTCAAATTTAAATTCTCTACCTCCAAACCCTAGTTTGCATTCTTTGAAACACACAAAATGACACCAAATATATCCACGGGCCACCATATTTCTTTGAGGTTTCTACACTTCCATTGATATGCAACCTTCAACAATACCTTCCTTATTTGGAAATGGCCACAGCTTCTCCTTGCGCATAGCATTCTGGGTTTAAATTTTTGTGACCCATTAATTTCACAGGCCGAGATATATCATTGAGGGTTTCAATGCACACAAAGTTTACCATTAGTCTCTTCCTTGGGATTTTAATGTTGTACAACACTTCTTAGCTAGACAAGGTTATAAAACATACATTGTATTTGCTTTGCATTGAATGATTTTTTTTTAATATGTGCCTTCATGAATAAATAACTCTTGTATATTTCTTCTCATTATTTCCAGCTTGTATGCCATGACCTTTCTGAGTTTTGTATATTTTCTATGGATTCTTTCCTTTAAGCTTTGTTCTATAAAGGAAATGATGAGAATTTTCATTTGCTATGCATTTTTATATATATGCGTTCCTCTTGGTATTTTGCGCAAAAACCCCAATATATTTTATGTTTATACATTCACTTTATCTGTCAGTCACACCATCATTAGAGGGTTTTATCCACAGTTTTAGAAGCTTTGAGACTTCTAAGAACTCCTTTCTATGTTGAAAACTGCATGGGTAGCCTCTATCTGCACTCAATCTGTTATAATTTTTTTAGACTTATGAGTTTACTTGCATTTGCACCTAGCATTTCTGTACTTCTTGTAGAAATTTGAAGCTATGAAGAAAACAAAATGATGGAAATTTTATTTTCATTGTGCATCCTCCAAAGATTGTTTGTCATTTTCTACAAACCTAAAGATTGTGTAAAACCCAGGCCACAGGTTTTATGTTGTGTGGCTATAAAAGATTGAGGGTTTCTTCCATTCTTTTCTGTAGATGTATCTATTTCCCTGTTGTGATAAATTTATGCAAAAATGTAATATAAATGAGTTTTCATGAAATGGTGAAAGTTGAAACAAGAGCCATCTCAGTCGACCATGTTCTATAGGAAAATGCTACCATAATACCCATGTAATGCTCTATTTTGTACACTTTAAAGTCCATTGTTACTGTCCTTTGAACTTTATTTAAAATCCTCTCCTTTAGATTACTATGATTCCCCTAAAAAATTTCTATAACACTCTTCAGCACAATGACTACAATCCTCTAGTCCTTCCTCTATAGGGAGTTCTACACAAATTTTACATTGCCCTTCATGATGAACACTATGCACAACCTTCTAATACAAAGCCTCCTCACTCTGCCACAAAATAGATGTTAAAGTAGATGCCAATATAATTACCCCTTCACTATAGCATGGTCCTATTGCTTTGCCTTATGCCCATGCTTCCTTGTTTCCTATCAAAACACCATAGTGCTAGGAATATTTTTTCATGATTATCATTTAGAGTCTCATATTGACTTTCATGCCACTTTGTTGTCACCTATAGGTAGTCATGCATTTCTGGAAATTTCCTATTAAAGGCCATATTATGTTCTATTTCTTTGTCTTTGTTTTTTTTTTATGATCACTCTCTAGTTTTGTACCCAGTCTCTATGCATATTGTGGATATTTTCATCTTTATGGCTGCTCTGGATCCTTATTTTGTTGAAGTCATTTGCTAATAAGTTTTTCCACTGTATTGATAATGCACAGGGCTGCCATGCATACAATGGCACTGACCTTATGCCAAGACAATTGTTCTGTTGTAGACATGTAGATGAACCTTTACATCTTTTCCTTTACCATGTGATTATTTTAGATCAATGTTCTCCTAACACTGGCACTCTGACATATGAACTTCAAAAAGAAAAGAAAAAATGTTCCATGTGATTTGTTATTCATATTTACATTTTCAATCTTCTAGACATCTGAGTGAGTATTTGTTGCTTATTGAAGGAGCTAACTTGCATTTTCCTCACTTTGTATTTTCTATACAAGATCAAATACTTTTAGGTACTATCATCTTTCTAAAGAGAATCCAATCACTTATTGATGCTAGAAAAAGTAATTCCCCAGGGGAACCCCCTAGTCTTCCTGAGAGATACTAGCCTTAAATTTCTTTTTTGCTTGTTGTCTTTTTGTAGACACCTAAATTTGGACACTTAATTTATCCAAATTTATCCCTTTTCATCTAGGCATCCCCTTATCCGTAGTAATTAAGTAATATCACTATTATTTAATTAATACCTCTAAAGTTATGCCAAATCCCTAAGGTATTTAATTAATAAATAAATACCTTATCTCTTTAATCCTCCTTTTCATCAAATGAATTAAATAAATGTTCCTCACATGTCACATCCCTTTCTTAATCCTAATTATTCTTCTAATCTCATCATTAGGGATGTGCACATGCCTAATTCTTGATTAGGATGTGTCACATCCTCTAACTTTTTCAAGTTGGCCTCTAATCTCTCTTAGACACCTAACCCTCCTCTAATCCTTCATTAACTAGCCTAATCAACCTCTAAAGGAATTTTTAATTCCTTTTATCCTTCAAAGGAATATTAAATTCATTTTTCTCTTCACCATGTGATCTTTGACTTGTCACATCAAGCCACATGTGAACTCTTCCTAATCTCCCACTTGCCTCTAATGTGTCATTAATTTTTCTAATCAGGTACTTGCACAACCTTAATCACTTAATTAGGTCAACCTAATCTCCATGTCATTTATGGAATGTATCCTAAGTCAAATTTATTAAATTCTTTCTCCTTTTGGAGAAGGCACCCCCTTCCCTATGTGAATTTTTAATTCACATTTAATCCCCCAATGCATTTCAAAGAATTGTAAATTCTTTCTCTCATCCCCATGTGGATATTTGAGGAATTTTTAATTCCTCACATATCGTCTCACCCACATGGGGAAAAGGAACTCCTTTATGAGGACATCTTGTCCAAATCCCAAAGTACTATGTAGTACCTCCATGTCATGTACTCTCCTTCTAACTCATATCCATATCATCTTTTTCAAGCCACTTCACATGCCACATGTCAAGATGTGAGGGCTTGAGAGTTCTCAACTCACCATATCCCTACATCTTGGCCTTGTTGGTTTAATCCCAACCATCCATTTCTCTGGAGAATTAAGAATTCTCTATAAATACCCCCTCTTTTCTCTCATTTTAGGAGGAGATCATTGTGCTAGCCAAACTCTTGCAAATTTTCCATTTGAGTCATACTTAGCCAAAATACTTGCATTTGCATCCATTCTCACCTATTTTCCATCCATCTTGCATCCCACATTTGCATCTTTTACCATATAAGAAGCATACACAACATCAAAAATCAAGGGCCAACCAAAGGATTGATTCAAGACAAGGTAAATCAGCTCCATTTGTTATCTTTACTTTGTTTTTGAATCCAACTAGGCCAATCTTGAGGTGTAGGATGTTTATAGTTGTTGTTTGCACTCTTTTTTTTGCTACTCATTTTTTAACATGTATTTTCACCCATTCACATTTCTGGCACGCCTAGTGGGACCCACAAACGGGTTTGTATCTTTCACATTTGTTGTTTTTTTCACTTTTTGTAGGTGCGGGTTACAGAGGGGTGGACCCAACCTACAAAGAGGTGGACCCAACCTACAAAGAGGTGGACCCAACCATCCAAGGGTAGACTCAACCTCGAGGGGTGAACCTAACTTGACAGATCGACGGACCTAACCTCTAGGGGCAGACCCGACCTTGCCCAGGGGCGGACCTGCCCTCCACAGACTCCAGAAACTATTTTTTTGTATATTTTTCATAAAGGGGTGAACCCACCCTCTAGATAGATGGACTTTCCCTCAAGACAGGCAGACCTACCCTCCAGACAGGTGGACCTGACCTAGACAACTATTTTCAGAAGGTGAAATTTTAGTTTTTGGCACTTTTTTTGGCTATTTCAAGTGTTTCTAACCCCCTAACGTGTCTTGTTTGAGTATGTGCAAGCATCTAATCGACATTTGGCAAGGAACAAGGACTATATTCACTAACAATTTTCCTTGCAAGGTTATCTATTTATCAATTGTTGCTTGTTGTTTTTGCATAACTTAGGCACATAGTTTAACTAGGGGTGTCAATTAATCTTGTTTGTCGTGCATGTTGGTATGCTATTTGACTTATCCAATCCTCTTGTGCCATTTAGCGATCCTAGGTGACAAGAAATCATAGCTTACCAAGTTTTTTCATCTCCCTTTTTTTCTTTCATTAGGGGACCTGCTTGGGGATTTCATCACCCTAAGGGACGATCCCAACCATGCATACCAGGGAGGTACATAAAGGGGGGAGAGTGAAAGTTGTCCCTCAAATCTAACCACATAATTGGTGAAGTGTTGGGATGACGTGAAGAGTTGGTCTGAGCCTCTAGTATCTCACTAGGGTTCGTGACTCATGCTTGTAATGGGTTCGTGTTCACAATTTAGGCCTCATGTACTGGGTGTATATTGAGGACTCCTTAGCAACTATGTTCATCCTAGAATAGAGGACTTTGTTAGCCATACCCCTTCTACTAGTCTTATGATTGTGCTATATGAAATGTCTTCTTTGTGCGAAACCAGTAATTCTCTATTTAGTTGACTCAACCGTATTCTTTTGATTGATGCTTGATGTGTTTTGGGTCCTTTTCCTTAGTCATCCTTTCAAAACTCAAGTTTAAAACTATCTAGGGGTGGACCTACCCTTTAGAGGCGGACCTGACCCATCCAAGGGCGGACTTGGCCTCTAAACCAACCCCTTTCCAGCCTGTTTTAGCCAATTTTGATCAACTTTTGTCTGATAGGCGGACCTAACCTCTAGACAAGTGACCTTCCCTCTAGGGGTGTACCTGACCCACCCCAGGGGTGGACCTAACCATTGACCAATCATTTTTATTCTTTATTTCATCATTCTAGACAACTGTTTCATCATTTCGCGCACTCGTTTCATCATTTTGATCACTTGTTTCCCCGCTCCGAGTAAACGTTCACCCATTTCAAACTTTCTTGTATCGTCTTGAACTCTCATTCTACCATTTCAATCTTTCGTTTACTCATTCTGAGTGAATGTTCATCTATTTCACATCATGTTTCATCATTCCAAACTCTTGTTCAGTCGTTTCAATCATTCGTTTACTCATTTTGAGTAAACGTTTATCCATTTCGAACTTGCTTCTACCATTTCAAACTCTCGTTCTTCCATCTTGACCATCCGTTTACTTGTTCTGAGTAAACATTCATCCATTCTGAACCTCTATCTCCTCATTCTGAGAGTCCTTCGTCCATTCTAAGTCACTGTTTACTTGTTCTGATTACCCATTCATCCATTCTGAACACTCGTTCACTCATTCCAAGTACTCGTTCATCTATTTCAAATCTTCCTCGCCTCATTTTGAGAGTCATTCATCTATTTTGAGCACTCATCCATTCATTCTGAGCATCCATCTCCTCGTTTTGTGCACCTGAACAACTATTTTTTGACCGTTTTCACCCAGTGGCAGACCTGCCCTCCAGGGGCAGACCTACCCAATGAGGGGTGGACTTTCCCTCTAGGGGCAGACCTAACATATTCTAGGGGCGAACCTAACCTCTGAACCAACCCTTTTTCAGCCTATTTTAGCTAATTTTGACCAAATTTTGTCCAAAAGGCAGACCTAGCCTCCCGACAAGCGGACCTACCCTCTAGATAGGCGGATTTTCCCTCCACAGGTGGACCTCCCCTCTAGGGGTGGACCTGACCTATTCTAGGGGAAAACCTGACCTCTGAACCAGCTCTTTTCAGCCTATTTTAGCCAATTTTGACCAAATTTTGTCCAATAAGTGGACCCACCCTCCATAGGTAGACCTGACCTCTGGACAAGAGGGGTGAGCCTGAGCCATCCCAGGAATGGACTTAACCTTTGACCAATCATTTTTATCATCTGTTTCATCATTCCACCCTTAGTTCAGTTGTTTCGAGCACCCGTTTTCCCATCATCAACATTGTTTCTTAAGTCATCATTTCATCACCAAAATCACATAAGTGCTACTTAGAACATCATTAGAGTCCATATCCATCATCAGATCATCAATCCCAATCCCCTAGGCTTCATTTCAAGAGTTTTGTTTTTATGCTGAAACTTCTGGAGGCCATAACTTTTGCTTCGAGTGTCTGTTTGAGCTGAAATTTTATGGGTGGTTGCATTATGAGGTGGCATGTGGATTCCCAATTGACCTTGATTTGGTTGAACCCCATTTTTCCACATTTTTTGGGGCCTCAAACTTTCATCTTGACCCTCAAAATCACAATTTAGCGTTTTTTTTCAATTTTTGAAAAATCATTTTCGTCAATAACTCGGAATGCATGTCTCAAATTTGGGATGATAGTTGGAAATTAATCCTATATTTTTTTTGGTATTTTTTGGGAAAAAATTGGACTCTCAAAAGTATGTCCGTGTAGTTTCCTAAAATGGAAAAATTTGAGAATTTTTGAAAATTGCCAAATCTGGAAAAATCTGATTATCAACACCTTATGTCCTTTAAATCCTGAAACTTGGTGTAGAATCAATCCCATCACATCCTCCAATCATTATAGGCTTCAATCCAATCCTAATTTTTGAGTTAATGTAATCCCAATCTAAGCTTAACCAAAACCCTAATCTGAGCTTTACTCCATCTGTAGTCAAGATCTTTGGATATTGAAACAAATCTTAAGATCCTTCTCTCCATCTTCTTCAATTTCATCCTATTCAACATTTCATCCATTCTAAGAGTCATTCTCCCAATCTGAGCATTCATTCAGTCATTTTGATCATTCATTTACTCATTCCAAGTATATGTTCACCCATTTCTCACCCCCTTTCCTCATTTCAAACTCTCAATTTGTCATTCTGATCATTTGTTTACTCATTCTAAGTAAATGTTTATCCATTTCAAACCTTCTTCTATCATTTCAAACTCTCTTTTTTTTGTCTTATTCATTCGTTTACTCGTTTTGAGTAAACATTCATCCATTTCAAACCTTCTTTCATCATTTCAAATTCTTGTTATGTCACTTCGATCATTCATTTACTCATTCTGAGTAAACGTTCATCCATTTCAAACCTACTTCTATCATTTCAAACTCTCATTCAACAATCACGATCAATTGTTTACTTGTTCTGAGTAATCTTTCATCTATTCCAAACCTTCATCTTATCGTTTTGAGAATCATTCATCCGTTGTGAGCGGTTGTTTACTTGTTTTGAGTAGTCATTCATCCCTCTTGATCATCTTCTTACTCATTCAGAGTAATCTTTCATCTATTCCAAACCTCCTCTCATTTTGAGCAATTGTTTTTCCATTTCTATCATCCATTTCTCTAATCAAATCATCATTTTCCCAATCCAAATCCTCTGAACTTCATTTTAGGTTATTAACCAAATTGACCTAAGTGTCTGATTTGATCATCATCATCAACATCTGCTTAGGATTTTCATCCATCCTAAGTTAATCATTTTCATCAGCCCAATCAATCCATTTTCAATCTCCAAGTGGATTTCGTGCCACAATCATCCCTTTATCCTTTAATCAGATCTATCAACATCCTAAGTCACCTAGGATAATCTCTGAATGAGGTTTAGAATCCCTTACATCATCCTATCTGATCCATCAGTCGATCTTATCAATCATCGACCGATCTTATCCAATCTAATCCAATCACATCCCTATCCAATCACCTTTGACCCAATCAATCTACTTCCATCTCAAAGTAGATTAAGTGTCATAATCATCCTTTGATAATCAAATCCAATCATCAGAATCAATCCCATCACATCATCTAATCATCCTAATCTGAGCTTTAATCCAATCCTGATTTGAGCTTTAGTCCATTCGCATCCAAAAATTTTGATCCATCCTCTTTATCCTTTCATCATCATGAATCCTTATCCTCCATCAATAGTAGTCAAGGGAAACCCTAATTACGTTTACAACGATAACGAATGTCGTGTCGATCAAGAAGAATATGGCATAGATCCCCTTAACACTATCATTGCTAGTAAGCTTTCTCCACCTGCTTTCCAAAATCTAATCAGCCCTTCGAGTTATCTTGTTAGTTCGTCATCCATTCCTAGTCACACTCATTATGCTACCTTTGACAAGGGATATTCACTATCTTCCTCATCTGCATATCCATCATACCCTTCATCTACATCATCCTCTTATCCAACACCCACATCCTCTTATCCTAGTCTTCCATCACAATACCCCTATCCTAATCCCCCATCCACATCCTCCTATCTCAATCCTTCATCTTCATATACCGCTACCCTAATCTTCCATACCAATCTACTCACCCTAATCCTACATTCACGCCTTCCTATCCTAATCCAAGATCCACACCAACCTATCTTAATCTAACATCCACATCTTCTTATCCTAATCTAACTCTTCCACCTCAATCTTCCCATCCTAATCCACCATCCCAATACCCTTACTACAATCCACCACTTGCATCCTCATGTCCTAATTCACCATTCCAATACCCCTATCTTAACCCTTCATCTAATCTTAATCCCCCATCTATTCCCAGTCCTGCGTCCAATCCCATTCCCCCATATAATCCTCATCCACCAATCCCTAGTCCTAATCCCCCACCAATCCATAATCCTTCATCCACTTCTACCACACCATCTCAGCCTAGAATATTCAAGTTTCTCACTCTAGAAGTTCTCCAAGGACTTATAGCAAAGAAGACATCTCCCACTCCACACCTTGAAATTGTGGAATCATGTCATCTCAACCCATCATCCATGGTCATTAGTGACGAGACCCTTCTCCACCCAACACCTATCATTAATGATACCACCCCTAGCACCACTCAAACCATCAAAACCATCACATCCTCGAAATCCACCGAGCCCCCATTGCCTACCATCACATCTATCGAATCCATTGAACACCCACCTCCTACTTCGAGAGTCATCGAGCCCATCAATGACACCCAAATCCAATCCACTAAAATCCACTCCCATGAATGTTTTGAATCCTCCATCCCTCCACCTTCCCCACTTGAAGAGTCCCACCAAGACTCCATTACCATGCCTCCTGCACATGATGAGTCATGCCAAGAGCCTGATCCAAAGCATTCCAACATATCCCCTTCTCCAGATCAAGATCCTACCATTCCATCTAGTCCACCTCAAGATCATAGTCCCCCATCCATTCCATCCCATGATCCCCTTGTCATTCAATATTCCACCGCTCCATCTCCATCTCCATCACATGATCCCACTACCAAAAATCCAAATCCTATCATATCCCCTAATCTCTCTCCTGATACCACCCCTCCAAATCTTGCTATCCCATCATCTCCGTCTCATGATCCCCCTTCATCACCTAAAACTGCTATCCCCACACTACTTGCATATCCCCTTAGTACTCTCACATTCTTCCATGGTGACCTCCTCACAGAAGAAAAATACAACGTATATACCGCCCATCATCCACCACCTAATAATGGATTTGCATCATGTTTTCAGAATAACACAAATCCTATCATGGATTGCATGCTCAAGAACATGAACTATCAAGGAAAAGGTTTAGGCCTTTATTAGCAAGGTATTTTAGAGCCCATCTAGGTCAAAGAACAAATATGCATGCAAGGTCTTGGACCTTTTTCCTTAAGACTCAAAATCTAAAGATGTTGGTACAACCTCTAGACGTCCTCAATGAGTCTTTTTCCAAAAGAAATGTTAGCTCTTCCCATTGCTCCACCAGATCATATGCTGCCATTCCTCCTCTATCGTATCACCTCAAAACAATCATCCACATTCCTCCTTCATCTGCTCCATCCATTTTGGGTCCTTATGTTCCTCCCTCTACCATCTCCCATCCTTCATCTACTCTGTCCATGTTTCCTCTAGGTCCTACATCTATTTTGGGACCCTATACCCTAAAATCACCTCCTCCATCTCATCCTTTCATCCATCCAACACCTATCTGTATCATCCATCTTAAACATCCCTCTTGTATGTCCCCTAATTAGGATCAATAAAGGCACATACCTACACATTCTCTATCTACACGTAATCCTCATAATTTTACCTCCATTACTCTACATCATCCATATCCTTGCACCCATCCCACTACTGCTAAAAGCACCTTGGATGCTAAAGTAAAAATACATAAATCCAAACATCCACATGAATATAAAGCTCCCCATGTCCCCTCTAAAATACACAGTGAAGAGAAGAAAAATCTAAATCCAAATCAAATCTGTAGGCCACAAAGGCCCACCAAAGCAAAGATCAAAACCATGTGGATCCCAAAGAAAAAAGATGCAATGGCTTCAAATGAAAAATTTGTAACAACATCCAACATTGCTCATCCAAAAGCTAATCATTTTCATCCACCCTCTCCTAAATCTGTTTTGGGTCCCTATGTTCTGAAATTCACTATTCCATCTCCTCCATTATCCCCACATTCTTCATCCATTAATCCTCTTATATTTTTGCATCCACCAAAATATGTTCCAATGTTGGTCTTGAACACATCTACCCATCACATATCCACCCCATCATTCCATCCATACACTTTCCAACATCCCACCCATTATCCCACGTATCTCCCCTCTCAAATCCCTTGAATTCATCCTCTTGCATAATCCATTTCTCCTAATAAGGTTGTACCAACATCCAATAGTCAGTTTGAACATGGGATCTTAATACCTCATATAGAACTTGATGCTTGAGTCCTTCATCCATATCCTTATTGCATGTCTTCTAAATCCACTTATTCACCTCCCTATCCTTATCCATCTCCTTCTGCATGCTATCCAAAAAGTCAAAAACTCCAAAAAATCCAAAAAATAAAATAGTAAAGAGAAATAATCTGTCTAATGGTGAAAACTTGGAAAACAAGCACCTTGGATAAGTACCATGATGAAAACCTGGCAAACAGGTGTCATGTGTAAATCCCCATCTACACTTGGGGGCAACTTCCTTATATGCATTCCCTCCATCTGCTATGCTTCTAGCTATGCACCCATCTTCCTACTATACATCGTCTTCATTCATCTCCTTCATCTAACCTATCTTACACATCCTTCTTATCATATCCCATTCATCTCCCAATCCATCCATCCTCCTTGTGATCTTGATATCGATAGGGGCAAACATATAAATATGCTTTGACACCTCTTGACATACATTCACCTCATCCACGCACTATCCTAATCCTCATTCGCACTCATCGGTAACCTTCCTTATCCACCTGTCATGCACTACCTTCAATCTCCCTTCCTTATCCATGCATCCTACCTTCATCCATCTCACTCCTTTATTTTCCTATCCTTCTCTATTGCATCCTTCATGCCTCCTCGTACATGACATATCTAGAGTGGGGGAATCTATCTTCCTTTGTGATATAGTCCTTGGAGACATCATTCATTACATCAGAGCAACCCCTTTGATTTCCCTATCCTCATCTCCTTATCATTATATCCATCTCCCCATCCTTATCTTCCTATCCTTCCATCATAGCATCCCTTTCATCTATCCATCTAGTCACATTTTCCTCCTCCAAATCCTTATCCCTCCATCCAATGCATCCAAACAATCTTTTTCCTCCCCCCATCCTCTATCCTCATCCCATCTCATAATCCCTTGTCATTGGTATCTAGCTATAAGCTACTCCCCATGCAATCCAATGCCATCTATCTTATCATCATCACTTCCACCTCTTTTACACATCTTTTCAATCTCCTATCCTTTCTCATCATTCATCTATTCATCTTGTCATCCTCCCACTTCATCTTTGCTGATTTGGATAACTATCCCATCCCTAAGCTTTGTGTAGTCACTATCCTCTGATCCAATCTAATAGGTCTATCATGTCCCATCGTGTCATTCCAATAATTTTATCCCCTTATCTAGGGTTATCTCATCATCTTTTATCCATCATTTATCTTTTGCCTTTTTTCGACCTACGTTACCCCTATGCTTTCACATAGGCAAGGTCGATCATTTGATTCACCCCCGGGGCTCCTTTATTGTCTATGATCGGTCTGTCTTCTTTGTCCATCATGTCATCCAACAAAGTCTCCATCATGATTTTTCATTAGCCTTTTATTGAATTACGAGGGTTGTGTGCTTTCACGTAAGAAAGGCTAATCTTTGATCGGCCCCCAAGCCCCTAGGTCACTAGGAAGTTCCAGTCTCCTAGTCTTGTGTCATGTCTCTTGTGTCATTTCATCGAGCTATGCCCTTATCTAGCTGATTCTTAACAAACAAGATCCACTTGTATCATCAGATCCAATCAGTTCCCAATATCCTACGTCGTATAGGTCTTTCAGTTTAGTATCCATCCTCGGTCTCAACAGGATGCATCCTTCCTAACAGACCTCATCAATCCCATCCATCCCCTTGATCCTATGGCAAAGGACATTTGAAATTGATTACGATCTTTTTATGTTTTTGTATTTTTTTATCACTTGAGCTCCCTATCATCAATTTTTGTGGTTGCCTTGATCCATCATATCATGGTGTGCTTTGACTAGTCAACATAGGGGCATATCTTGATCTTTTATTTGTTGTTGTCTTCTCAATTGTCTCACGTAGTATCCACCAATATCCCTTGGGTCTTGTGTTACACTAGGGCATCCTTGTGTGCTTGTGGTTATCCCAATACCTAGCTCGACCAAGGTCATCACGACTTTGGGATGTTGGGATAGCCTTCTTGTTTGATGTGTTTGTTTCATGCATTAGACACTAATCTTCCTTGGTCCTTTATACCTTGGTGTATCGTGTCTTCTACTATAGCAAAAATTAGTGCTCCTTACGATGGAAAATTGCATTTGGATTGCATTTCATCTCCATCCTCTCATCTATCAAAATCCCCCCCATCCATTCATCCTTCATCACTCTTCCCTCCCAATCTCATGTTTCCTTTTCATCCTCTCTTATCCATCACTCTGCATCCTCTTCCTCATCTCCCCTTTCATCATTCCATCCATTTCGAGAGCCCACCTGTGTTCTCTTGAGCCCGCATGTCCTCTCGAGGGGGCATCCTTCATCCCCAACTTTCATCATGATCCCCCATCATCTTCCTTCGCAGTCAATCCTTTAATGACTAGGGCATCTTTTCCAATCTAACCATCTTCTTTTGGGTTCTATATTTTAATATTCTTTGAAATGATGCTACTTCATAGCACCATCTCAAAGAGGAGCAAAATGTAGACACCTAAATTTGGACACTTAATTTATCCAAATTTATCCCTTTTCATCTAAACATCCCCTTATCTGCATTAATTAAGTAATATCACTATTATTTAATTAATACCTCTAAAGTTATTCCAAATCCCTAAGGTATTTAATTAATAAATAAATACCTTATCTCTTTAATCCTCCTTTTCATCAAATAGATTAAATAATGACATTTATTTAATTCCTCACATGTCACATCCCTTTATTAATCCTAATTATTCTTCTAATCTCATCATTAGGGATGTGCACATGCCTAATCCTTGATTAGGATGTCTCACATCCTCCAACTTTTTCAAGTTGGCCTCTAATCTCTCTTAGCCACCTAACCCTCCTCTAATCCTTCCTTAACTAGCCTAATTAACCTCTCAAGGAATTTTTAATTCCTTTTATCCTTCAAAGGAATATTAAATTATTTTTTCTCTTCCCCATGTGATCTTTGACTTGTCACATCAAGCCACATGTGAACTCTTCCTAATCTCTCACTTGCCTCTAATATGTCATTAATTTGTCTAATTAGGTAATCACACAACCTTAATCACTTAATTAGGTCAACCTAATCTCCATGTCATTTATGAAATGTGTCCTAAGTTAGCTTTATTAAATTCTTTCTCCTTTTGGAGAAGGCACCCCCTTCCCTATGTGAATTTTTAATTCACATTTAATCCCCCAATGCATTTCAAAGAATTTTAAATTCTTTCTCTCATCCCCATGTGGATATTTGAGGAATTTTTAATTCCTCACATGTCCTCTCATCCACATAGGGACAAGGACCTCCTTTATGAGGAGATCTTGTCCAAATCCCAAAGTACTATGTAGTACCTCCATGTCATGTACTCTCCTTCCAACTCATGTCCACATCATTATTTTCAAGCCACTTCACATGCCACATGTCAAGATGTGAGGGATTGTGAGTTCTCAATTCAACATAGCCCTACATCTTGGCCTTGTTGGTTTAATTCCAACCATCCATTTCTCTAGAAAATTAAAAATTCTCTATAAATACCCCATCTTTTCTCTCATTTTAGGAGGATATCATTGTGCTAGCCAAACTCTTGCAAATTTTCCATTTGAGCCATACTTAGTCAAATTTCTCATTTTCTTGCACTCACCATAGCATTTTCTTCCATTGTTATCCAACTTCAACCATCTTGCATCCTCATTATCCACCATCAAAGGAGCATACAACATCAAAGATCGAAGGGCCAACCAAAGGGTCGATTCAAGACAAGGTAAATCAGCTCCATTTGTTATCTTTACTTTGTTTTTGAATCCAACTAGGCCAATGTTGAGGTGTAGGGTGTTTATATTTGTTGTTTGAACTCTTTTGTTTGCTGCTCATTTTCTAACACGTATTTTCACCCATTCACACTTTTAACTCACAGTCATATTTATTATGAACATGACTATGTCCATATCATGGAATTACTATCATCATTATAGAAGCAATGCAATACTCTTTGTGGAAATATGAATTCCTTGCAGGAAAGATCATCTTGTGATTAAAACCTCCATACAGTTTCAGCCTTATGTGGTCATTTTCCCTTTGAAAATGTTGTCCTCATTACAATCTTCTAATATTGATATCTGGTTTCATACCTTATGATTCCATGAAAAATTATGTATCACCTATGACACTGACTGTTAGCTAACTACCATAAATGATAGCTAGTGATTTATGTGAATCATAAGGTATGATCCAATTGATAAATGATCTCAGTATACTTATTAAAAGCATGTCAATAAGCATGTCGGTCTCAACCCTATGGGAGCCATGTTTCAACCCACATGTTGAAACTTGATAAAACAAGTACATTGATTTCCCTATATCTGCACATGAAAGAAATAGTTAGAAAAGACATATGCATATGTTTGGAGATTTGATGACTTCTTTTCTCTTTTTCCTTCGAGCATGAGCAACTTATGGCTTGTTTAATACATGTAAAGGATAGTATATACATTGGTGGGTGGATGTGTATGTAGTGTTAGAGACCGTCATTATTTAGAGTTCTGCTCTAACCCATTGCAATTCTTCCAGATGCAGGACATGGAAATTGGGAGTTATAGAGGATGCAAAACAACTTGGAGCTAGGGATTGTGCAGGACAACAGACTTAGACCAGTCATCAGGCAATGACTGGCCTCTTCCTCTATATATGCATCTTTTATTCTTTCAATCCATTTGTGTATATATTGCATTTTATCTACATTGTACAAGCTATATCTCACGGCTTGTGTGAGATAGATTTGAACTTTCAAATCAATAAAGATTTTTCTTTCAACAATACTTGTGTAAATCTTTTCAATATTGTATGCATTTGTATAAATGTGACAATCTATTACTGAAAGATATAATCCCTTTGAATCTTATGTTTATACACCTGAATGCAATATAGGGAAGATTGATATGAAATGCACCTCATTTCCAGTTTGTAAACACTTTAAACTCACTCAATTTAACCAGAAATAAAAATTAGTAACAATAATCAAAGCATTCATAATAGGAGGCCTAGACAACATATCTGCTACTTTGTTATGGGCACCTTTCTTGTACTTAATTACCAAATGAAACTGTTGAATAAAACCCATCCACCTAAAGTACCTACTTTGTTGTAGTTTAGACTATGAATGCAAGTACTAATGTAGCAGGTGATCAGTGTGGATTACATTTTCTTTTCCCATTAAGTAGTGTTTTCATTTTTTAACACTTTGAACTAATGCATAAAGTTCCTTATCATAAGTAGGATAGTTAATGACTGCACCAGTAAATGTCTCAAAGTGATAGCAGATTGGTTTACCTCCTTGCATTAGCACTACTCCCATGGTAAATCCACTCGCATCTATCTCGATCTCAAGCAGTTGGTGTAAATTTGGTAAAGCCAGAACTGGTGGCATGCTCAACTTTTCCTTCAAAGTTTTGAAGGCCTTATGTTGTGGACCTCCCCATTGAAAAGTTGTCTTTGTACTAGTCAATGCGTGCAATCGTGATGCAATGTAGGAGAAGTTTTCAATGAGCTTTCTCTAGTAATAAATTGCACCTAAGAAACTTATGAATTTTGTGACTATACTTGGATTAGGTCATTTTACAATAACTTCAACCTTCACAGGGTCTACTTTCAATTGACCACCACCTATGACATAGCCTAAATACACTAAGGATGTCTGAGCGAATTCACATTTAGACATCTTCACAAAAAAAAATCTTTTCTCAATACATCAAAAACTTTCTTTACATGACTTACATGATCTTTCCAAGTTTGACTGAATACAAGAATATCATCTAGATAGACTATGAAAAACTCATCAATAGAAGGACAAAATACATCATTCATGTCTCTCATAAATGTACATGGTACATTGCAAAGCTCAAAGGGCATGACCAACCACTCGAACAGTCTCAGTTTTGTCTTAAATGCAGTTTTCCAAATGTCATCTTCTACAATTCTTATCTGATGATATCCACTACGTAAGTATAACTTGGTGAAATAAACTGCATGTTTTAACTGATCAAGTAAATCATCAATACGGGGAAGAGGATACCTGTTCTTTACCGTTATCTTATTCAGGGCTTGATAGTTGATGCACATTCTCCAAGATCCATCTTTCTTTGGAACCAACACAATTGGAGAACCACACGGAGATGTACTAGGACAACTAACTCCTTTTTCCACCAACTCTTGAATTTTCTTTTTGATTTCCTCATTCTGCAAAACTGATAAATAGTACATGCCAATTTTAGAAGAGACATCTTGCTGCAACTGGATTTCATGTTGTATCTCTCTCTTAGGTGGTAACCCCTTTGACTCCTAAAATAAGTCATCATAAGTAGGAACTATTTTGACCATCTCAG
>VDFB02187652.1:0-31201 GCA_007258455.2 Sequoia sempervirens | reverse complement strand
AGCAAATGGTACGGCCCAACAAGAAGTTCGACTTCTTAAAAATTCAAAGCTTCTCTATAAAATCTATAAACTGGAGAAAATGGACGCCTAGGCCTAGCAATGAGAATGGGCTGATACCCAGAACAATATTTTTGATGTTTTTTGACTTATGATTGAAAACACGAATCTGCTGTATTAAATAATGCAAAATGCTGAAAACCACTAACATGCCAAATTGAATCTAACAATGCAATAAGCTGAACACAATGCACAAACTAAATGCAACTCACAAATAGACTGAATCACCACTAGTTGTTGTCTTGCAAACAAGAAGCGATGCCCGAGCTAGGAGGCCTTCATTCCTCGAAGCAGTTCCAGAGCCAAACCAGCAGCATAACGATACTGTAGACCAAAGATGAGAAATGATGCTCAAAGCCTTCCTTTTATAACTTCCTGTTGACTTCTCGAAACCCTAAAATCCACCTCAATGACAAAACCCTAGCTCTTTCTCCAAGATGGCGTCCTTTTCCTTTCAAGCTCAATATTGATATTTTAATTAAATTCAATACCTTGATAAATGCGCCCACATTAAGCTTGTTTTGACTTTGGAAATTAATAAAATAATCTTTAATGAAGACGCCACCCTCAAAAGACCACTTTTCAAAACAACATAAAGTCAATAGACTAGGCCAAGGGGTCAACGTTCGAATATAATATTAAAACGTGACTTTTAATTAAATATATCAACTTATCTCTCCAATTGTGCCCTGAAGCCAATAATGACCAAGTCAACTGACCAAACTGAAGTAGGAAGTCAACCAAGCCGCACCCAACTGAAAAACTGCCAGAAATAGAATTTACTAAAAATAGTAACCCGGTGAAATGCTCGTAATGCCGAAATGAATACGCCACGCGAAGGCTTCCTCCTCAAAACCCGTGAAAGAATCCGCCATTGAACTGGCACCAACTCGGCAAAGATATCCTAAATGAAACCCTAATTTTACCTCGACCAGCTCCTGCGTTTCCGTAAAAGGCCAACTGGCCATTGAGAAGATGATCGTTTGAGAAGGGACATTACACTTCGTCTATCCATACCACTAGTGGGCTCGCTGATGGTGAGTTTGCCTTGTGTGGTCAACTGGAATATCGTGTACTTAACTTCGATTATGATCTTCATGTTGCCATGCGTCGTTGTGATGGTGTCTCCATTGTTGAATTATAATTTGAACATTTCTAGTTACTCCCCTTGAAGATTGCACCGGTTTTGTGGAGGCTGTCCGAAGCGAGGCAAAGCAGAGCCTAGTTGAAGCTTGTGAGAATTGATCGCCATGTCCCATGCCTTAGAGTAGATTAGAGCCTTCTTAACCCACCACTATTTACATTCAGTACCTTCTGAAACAAGAACTTTATAGACAAACCTTTCGAGCATTCGAGTTCCTTTCTCCGCTGCCGAACAATTTCGTAAGTCCCCTTGAAATACTAGCAAATCACATCGAGCCAACTGAGACTATTCGCATTGAAGGAACCTTGGAGTTGAACGCACAACCTCTCTTGCAATCTTAGCGTGCTGGATACTTTGATCAAGAGAGAATAGGGTAGCCGTTGGCGACTTTATTCTGCGTTGGTGCAGTCACGAAAAACACATCAACACCTAGTTAGGATAATCTTTATTTGATGTGCATCTAGTCTTTCTATTTGTTAAGTAAAACATTATCAATATTTTAAAGTATTTTGTTTCATTAACATCTAAGTTGCCAAATCGGATACAGGCATTGGTACGAGTACGTGGGTATGGCAAAAAATTTTACGAGCTTGGGTACGGAATCGGGTATGTCTGTATATATATATATATATATATATATATATATAAAATTTAAGTTTAGAATGTCATATACCAATACATATGACAAACAAAACCATGACAAATTTCAATTTTTGAAACATAATTATACTAATTTAAATTCAGTTTTCAATATCAAAAGGATCAAACTTGAATGTCATGATAGATTATCATTGTTTAACATTTAAAACATACAAATAGTAACCAATTCACTAATCTACAATTGTATCAAATGGCTCATCATCAAGACTAAGATCATCATCATCATTAACATCAGATGATGGAACCACATTAGTACTTGCGCTAAAAGTATGTTGACTACTTGACTCCTCAAAAAATTGAAGATTGTGCAATTGCAGACAAAGAAAGATCTAGGTCAGCTCGCTCCGGTTCTACATCCCACATCTTTGCTGTCCCTTCTTTGTACTCATCCTCTTTGTGAGTAAGAAGGCACAAGTTGGAATGAACAAAAACTAGCTCCTCTGTTTTGCTTGATGCCAATCGATTGCGCTTCACTGAGTGGATGAAGGAGTATGTACTCCAATTCTGCTCAGCTGAAGAACTAGCAACCTATTGAAGCAAAGGGAGCTCTCATTGGAGTTGTTAAATTAAAAAAATTGTAAATCAAACTTCAAATTTGAAAATAACACATTTTTATTTTAAATTTTTAAATGATAAAAAGTTAAAAATTACTTGAGATAAGACTTTTATTGCAAGAACTTGGAGGTGTGGCATCTTGTAACCATTGAGGTACCACCAAGAGTGAGCATCCTTCTTATATTTGTCACAAATAGCATAAGGACTTTGATTATTAGAGTCAACAAAACTAGCAAATTCAGTTGAAACTGTATCTTCCATCTCAGGATCAAGGAAGAGTTTAACAAGAGCTTTCCTAAACCCTTCATTGACTTTTGAATCACGGTATGGTGGCAATCTGTTTGGTATAGCAAGGACTTGGGGGCTGTAAAATTTGGGAGTCAAAGCGAAGGCAAGAAGATGGAGTGGGGTGGTTATTTTGTTCCATCGGTCAACACAAATTGCATGCACCTCTTTGAAGAAGGTTTCTTTAGGATCTTGCTCTTTTTCACATATGATGGTTTTCATCTTCTCAAGCATTGAGTTGATACCATCATAAACCTCCCCTGAGCATGGCTTATCCATGTCAGTAAAGTGTATCACCCTCAATATGGGCTCGGTGAAAGCAAGAAGGTATTCCACCCGAACCCACCAAATGTCATCTAGAATCTTATGTTTTATATTTTCTGCCTTCTCATTGTTCGATTGCCTCCATATAGACCATGATTGGCTAATGACCATAGTAGAAAATGCCTCTCGCACCTTCACAAGTCATCTCAAGGCGATTGTGTTGGATGCAAATCTAGTCTCATCCACCTATTTGAAAATAAAAAGTAAATAATTACAATCAATATGTATGTATGTATGTATGTATGTATGTATATATATATATATATATGTATGTATGTATTCTAAATAAATTATTGAAGTAAAACATAACATTAAAAAAATGCAATGTTTGAAGTTTGAGTTACCTTCAGTAGCTTTAGTCGCGAACGATCTAAAGATAGCTTGCGACATGTGGTGATTTGTTATGAACAGTTGGATCTCTTTAGCTTCAGCATAGACTTGTTTCATCCAATCTATTTTTGTACCCAACTTTTGTAGCATGAGGTTGAGGGAATGTATGGCACAAGGTGTCCAAAATATATGTTGGAATCATGACTCAACTATTATACCAGCAGCTTTGCAAATCTTCGCATTGTTCATTACAACTTGGACAACATTTTGAGGTCCCACTTCATTAATGCACTGTATAAGGATGTCAACAATAAATTGTGCATCCTTTACTTGCCACTCACAATCCACAACTTTTAGAAACATTTCCCCTTTAGTGCACATTGCAATCACATTAATCAATAGTCTATTTTTTGCATCCTTCCATCCATCAAAAATAATAGAAATATCTGTTTCTTTCCATGAGGCCTTGATGGGATATAATGCATTTTCTATATGTTTGACCTCCTTTGACAATATAGTGGTATGCACCTTCTTCTAACTTGGGCTTGTGTACCCATTTGGAGTTTCATTTACTTTTCTTATCATGTCTTGCCAATAAGGTGATCGAACAACATTAAAAGAGATACCATTTGCATAGAGGCATCTTCCAATGGCTTGGTCAACAAGCTATCTTGCATTATTATTAAATGCCTTCTCCAGTGGTCCCTTTGCTCTCTTTGAAACATTAGCCTCATTGACATTTTCAACTTCATTTTCTCTCATAAAGGGATGGCTTTATACTACAATATCAAGACGACCAATATGTGTGTGAGATGAAGTAGATTGCATCTTTGAGCCCTTTCCTGTACTCAATGGATGCCCCATTTTATTTTGAAACCTTGCATCTACTTCCTCTTGCTGTGCAATATATTCTGCTATTTTCTTAGGTGTTATAGGTTTTCTAGGTTTTCATAGACATGGCTTAATTCCCTTCCCAATAGTTGCATACAAATGCACTTTCACCCGGCTATAAGAACTAGTGTATTTCTTTTCACACCCAAGGCATATCCAAACACATGTCCCCCCACCTGGAATTTGCTCTACTATTTCTACATGTCTCCATAGCGGTGAAGGTGGGTCAAATTTGAATGATGGATTAGTATTACTGACGAAAGTTGAACTATCTTCCATGTTTCTCTATGATGCTACATGCAACAAACTTGCAAGTAAATTGTTAAGAGAAATTTGATTAAATTAATTAATTAAATAATAAACTTATTATCTAAAATTCTAAATCTAAATGTAAATAGTAAATAGTAAATTATAATTTTTTAAATTATATAATTTTAATATATGAATATTATATTTTAAAAATTATTTAATTATATAATATATATTAATATATTATTAATAATTTAATTATATATATAATAATACTATAAACAAAATTGTAAAATTATAAATTTTATATGTTATTATCATATCATGAAATAAAAAATATCAAACATGTAAAATTATATTTTAAAATTATATATATTAATTATTATAAATAAATTTATATTATATATATTATACATTATCATTTAAGAAAATTGAAATATGTAAAATTATATATATTATGAAATAAAAAAAAATCATATTATGTGCATTTCATATTCGAAACGATCATAGTTTAAACTTATAGTTATATACATTAAAAAACTTAAACTTAACCTAAAAATTAAAATTAAAATTAAAATACACTGTAACAAAAATGAAAAATGTCGAAAGCCTACTTGGTCGGCACGACATGTTTTCCTTCATAGTCGGTGCGATTTCTTCACTTTGCGTGGTATCTTTTTCCTTTGTGTTTTCTACTCACTACTCAGGGAAGATAACTCTGGTCGCCGTTTTTTTGCTGTCACGAAAATAAAACAATACACCCAGGTGAAACGTGAGGAATAAAATAGACATATAAAATAAATGAAAAACAACAAACAAAACACGCTAAATTTGCATTTTGTCGCCCTAATTTTTGCAAAAAACGATGAAAAAGTCAAAGCTTGGGTTGAAAACGGTCAATGAAACATTTCAGAATTGCCATGTCACTACGTGAAATGGTCAGAATTGTTTTGGAAAAATCAAATCAAACCCATAGGTAAAAATCCGATTTCTGGACGATTCGATTCCGTTTCCGTTTCCAAAATGATTCTAATTCTAAAACGATGCCTTGGGAGCAGCAATTCGGCTACTTAGATTAACATTGAAAATTCGGGGCAAGAAACTCAAGGCCATTTGAGAACAATGGAAGACAAAAAAATTAAGTTGGAATTGGAGAAAATACCTCACTGAGCCCTATTTGGATATAAATTTTTTCTCGTTTCTACCAATAAATTTTCTTAGGCATTTCATCAAATAGTCACTCAATGATTGTTTTGAATTGCTATTTTCTGATTATATAGTACATATTCATGCCACTCAAACACTTGATGAATATTCCAAAATAAACCACTACAAGAATGTAGTTCCAGCTTAAGATTTATAACAGATTACTGACATTAAGCATAATAAATACCACCAATCATGTAGTTACAGAGATGTGAATATGATGAATAACAACAACAAATAATTTGCCAAATTGCTAACTCGTGAACAATGGAGTTAGATGAAATTTTTATTTTGATTTGAAAATACAACAATGTTATTTCTTGCCTAACCTGGAACATAGCACAACATGTTGCATTTGCTTGGATTTACTCCCTTGGTTCGATACGCTAAACTCCAAGGTATGTCTGCTGAGTAATCACGTGGGGCCCACCAATTCCACTTGCATTTCCTTTGTTTAAAATCTTAATATTAAAGACCCAGAAAGAGTCACGATATTCTTTGAAACAGAGTTACCTACTGAAAAGATTCTCACAGCTGGAGACTTCCAACAAAGTCCCTTATGTGGCCATAGTCACATTACACCACGAATCATTCACATGAGTAGGTACAAAGTGGTTTACTAACTTCCATGAATTCCTTCATATAACCTTCGATTAAAGGTGCAGTCCAATATCTGAAGCAATGCTCAAAGTATGAAGCGTTACCTTCTGCTTGTTTTTTTCTTTGAACCCGTGCTCCTTCAATTCTTTGCGATTTACTTCCCAAAAGGAAATCTTTATTCACTGGGTGTTTCAATACAGAATGGCACAAAATAAAGTAAGCTGCTTCTGTTACAAATTTATCTTGAAGATGCGGCTGCCTCAATTAAGTCATTTACTGTTAAATTCAACTCTTGCTTGACTCCAACAATTCATCAAGTCTTCCCGTCTTTTTCTCATTACCAGACCTGCAACAGGCTAAATTTGACATCCATAGCAGATTAAATCAAACCATCTTCATTGTGCATTCGTCTGGTGGCTATATATGAAGAAGCTCTTTCATCCTTTGGACGTTCCAACTTCTCAAGCGTTCATTTGGATAGTCACTACTAATAGCTCGATTACTTTTTGTTATGAAATGATCCTCTCCAGGGCTGGTGATTGTAGAAGGCTGTAATAATGTACCCCAAATTTTTTTTCTGATTTTTCTTCTGATGCTGTTTGCTGTTTGAGTTTTTTGAAAGGTTTCTTTGCAATGATTGAAGAGTTTAACAGTAGCTAATGATATACCAAATAAGTGCATGAACATAAATAGAAATATGTGCAAATATTCAAGTCAAAACTCGTCTTACAACAATATTAATTTCTGGTTTCTTTTCCAGTGTTGTTTTAGACATACAATAACATTAACAGCAGCAAAATAAAGTTATTTCAGACTTGGAAAAAACCCCAGAACAACAATAAATGGAGCCCTCTTGAAATCCATGCCACACCCAAGTTGCTAAATGATGCGTTTGACTGTATGGAGGTTGAGAGCAGGCCAAACGGTCCTTGCAATTGATGATAGACCTTCATGCAACCCAGCAAATGACAATGCACAAATCCCAAGAAGACCGTACCTCTCTAGAAGGGCGATTTTCTCTAATAAATTGGATTCTTCACCAAAAAATCTGTTCTTGTTATTGAAATGGATGCTCTTGATAGGAGAAGTGATATCTCAAATACCCAAAATGAAATCTTGAGCCAATAAGGAAATATGAGCAAATTATCCGATTCAGCCTTGTGTCGCCTGGAGAAGCTCAACCTATTTTAGAAACTTCAAATATTCACCCAAAAATTACAATCTAGTATTCAAAATGTTCGGCAAGAGAAGGGCCTTCCAATGGATCAATACCCAAAATAATATCTTCAACTGATAATGAACAATGAGAAAATAACCAGATTTAGGTCCAAAGTAAAGTTTCCTGTAAAATGATTAAAACACACCAAAATGAAGTTATTTCTCTCCACACCAAAATCCAACAGTCACACATCCCAAAACTACTGAAATGCAATCAGAAATATTGGTAAATCTTCACCATTTAACCCAGCTGTGATCTCTGAATGAAATCACCGAGCACAAGTCTGAGCAAGTCTCTCATTGCCAAGACAAGTCTTAGAACTCGAGGGGCTACGTCCTCAATTCCGTCTTCAATACCCTGGCACCACACCAGTAGCATCCCTGTAAAAAACTCAAACTCCAACTTGTGCAAATGAGCCTCCAAAATGATCATTTAACAAAGTTTTTCCAGTAACCCTAAAATGCACGGTAAAACTCATTTGCTTTGATTTAATTTAATTTTAAATTCTTTTCCTTCCATAGTTTGGGTGCCCAAGGTTCATAAAATATAAATTTACTTTTAAAACAACTTTAAGTTGTTGAGCTAGGCGCCCTTGGTCACTTTTAAAAAAAGACCCCCTTATGACCCCTTTTTAACTTTAAATTAAAAAGTCACTTTATTTTGGCACACTTTTCAAGACATTCATCAAATATTAAATTAATTCCTCCAAAGTGACTTCATAAACTGAATATGCTGCATAGACCAGATTGACCAAGTCCATTGCCCTGAAACTGACTTACTATTTTTAGTAAATACTAAAAATAGTAAACTACCGTCCAAGGCTCAACTGAAGAGAAATTGACGTCGCATCACGACTCACTGAAGAAAGTGAACATCCAACCACCCCTACTAAAAATGGAAGATCCCGGCTAACCCTAACCGACTTACTATTTTTAGAAAGTCCTAAAAATAGTAAAATGCTCCTTGGAACCTGAGCCAATTAGAGACCAAGACCCTCGAGAAGGCTCACCCAAGACTGAAGTGTTGAACCAGACCCCCTGCTAAAAATAGCACTTACTAAAATAGTAAGTGTTCCCAGATCAACCCTACCTGAAAGAGGGTGTCATAAAAAGGGGATATTACAGTCCAACCTTCCCAAAGATTGCTTGTCCTCAAGCAATGCTAGTGAGCCTTGCAATCCACATCCAAAAACATGCCGAAACTTGAAATAATCCCTAGGTCCCAAATAAGTTTGGGTGGTCTGTAGCCCAAACAACCCTGCAAGGCATCAACACACGAAGCCTCTTGAGAGTCTCCTGCAAGTAGAATGCTGAAAAACCACCAAAACTCGATCCAGTCCTCAATAATAAATCTCTCCAAAGAACCAAACGGAGGAGCCACCCGAGTAAACTCGAGAAAACCAACACTGACTCTCACATCCCAAATGTTGTTTGCTCTAAAATCCAATGAGAATCCCAGATTCGCTGTGAATCTCAATAGGAAACCATCACGTTGAAGCTGCGTCAAACTGAACATCACTGTCAACCCAATGTGCTCTGACTGTACTCTCCTAGCCCAAATAGTCACAATCCATAAACCGTCAATTGGAACAAAGTATGCCCATGCCATGGAGTAACTGAAGTCAACGTCACTCATCGAAATGGGAACACAAAATTGGGGAACTAAACTTGGCTGAGTATTCACAACTTGCTGCTCTAACTTGGAGTCAACCAACTCATCAATAAGTATTTGCATAAGCAACTCAAGAAGGCGTGGGCAGCGATAGTTAACCCATGAATCCACTAGATAAGTAGGAGAAGTGAACAAGAGGTGAGCTGAAGAATCATTCCCTAACACCAATCATCACCGTCTCCCAAACACAACCTGGTACAACTCAACTGCTGGTCACAAATTGGAGTCGTGTGTAGGCTGGTCGGAACATTTGTTCGGGGTTCAAAACTGAGAGTAGTCCCACTAGAGCATTCATGAGTCAACACTTCTCTACTAGAGGCTGCACCTAGATCCCATACCCTACTATTTTTATCAAATGTAGTGCTGCAACTAGAGGTATTTCCTTCTTCCAACTTGAAAGGTGGGTTTTCATAAACTCTCTCAGCTCCTATATCGAATAAAGGGTTATTAAAAAACATCTGTTGTCCATCCTCATGAGCTGATTATGAATCCAAATCAGTGAAGTTGCTAAGCTCATGCTCATGATCAATTATATACTGAGAAAAATCTGATTTGTTCCCCATAACAGGATCAAGACCCAAGTTATCATTAATTCCATCAACCATGCTGGATTGCTGAATAGCAATCGAAGCAACTCGATAATCAAAAAAGAATTCATCCCATGTTGGCTCTTTGTCAAATTGTAGTTCCATCTCATCTAGTTTCCAAGTATTAGGTAATGCTTTGTTTTGTTCTTTGAGTTCCTCCTGTGATGTAATCCCTTCAAATGACTCTTTCATCAACCTATCAACATTCATATCAACGCAAATATCTCCAATCATCAACTTTCCCTGAGAAATCAGACTCAATCCTCCTTTGTAAACATTGTTACAATCATCATAAGTTGTTGTTTTGAAGTCCTCAACTTGATTACATCCAACCAAACATTCTCCCAGGAGTGGGTTATTATTCTCAAAGTTCTCAAACACATAACTAATGTTTATAGAAACTCTGGAGAGCTCCAAAGAAGCCTTAAAGGCTACTACCTTGTCTTTCCCTTTCTCTTTGCTGGACTCTGCACGTGGTCCACTCTGTGATAGTCCTCTCAAAACCACTTGCTTACCTTCTGATTTGAATTTAAGCTCTAATGTTTGAAAGTCCAACGTAAATTTTCCCAAAGATCACATTGAATGCTCATGACCACATCTGTGCCTCCAATGTTAACCACGTAGAAGTCCTCCTTAATTTCATGTTCTCCAAAAAGGATGCTCAACTGGGGACCATCCTATTACACTGATAATGAAGCCATCAGCTACCATTACCTTGAACCCACCAATCTCCTGTGTCTGAAGTCTTCTCCGAACCACTAACTCATCATCAATGAAGTTATGTGTAGCTCCTGTATCGATCAAGGCTAACATTCGCTGCCCCTGTATTTGCCCTCTACTGTGCAATGACTGATGCTCATGAAACTTATGAAGTTGGGCAAATGTCCCATCATGGTCCAACCCCTTATCACTCTTTTTTGGTGTCTTCTCATCCTCTTTTTCTTCGGAATCAGTTTGCTGATCTAATTTTTCTGATTCACTTTCTTCACTTGATTGGTACTCAATTAACAATGTCTTTGCCTTAACAGCACATTTGTGACCTTGAGAATAAGGTTCTTTGCATGTGAAACGTAATCCTTTCTTCTGAAGTTCATTTAAAGTCTCAGTGTCTAACCTTGTGAAGTTTTTCTTAGGCTACTCTTGCTTTTTGGTGTCAATTTTCTTTTCCTTTTCCTTCTTGGGCTGCGGATCCTTTGACTGAAATTTATTTTTAAATGCTGAAGTCTCCATGTCCCTAGCCTTTTTAATGGCTTCCTGAAGGCTATGAGGGTTGAAGGCTTTAATCCAACCCCTTAGATGATTCAAAAGACTATTTATGAACAATACAATGAGCCTCCTTTCAGATATATTAGTCACCAAAACAGAGAGTTTTTGGAAATCAGCAATATAGGCATCAACTGAATCCAATTGTTTGAGTTGAGCTAACTCCTTAAAGTGCAACTCAGGATCTGTTTTGTCAAACCTTTCAACTAGTCTCTCTGTGAACACTTTGTAAGAGGTGATTTGTGCATGCCCCAACGTAATCATTCCGTTGTACCACCATTCATGAGCAATGCCATCTAAGTGAATCGAGGCATACTATATGGACTCAATCTCAGGCATAGGATTCAATGTGAAGTATTTGTCTAACTTTTGCACCCATGCTCTTGCTGCCATCTTCCCGGACCCATCAAAGTAAGGAAGTGTAATCTTCCCAACCTTCTTCTTCAACTCATTTTGTTGGTCCCTATTTCCCTTGTGATTAGAGTGTCTCATCCGTAAATCTATATAATCTCTAAGTGACATGTCCATCTGAAATGTCGGTCCCGCATCAATTCAATCCTGCCTAAATTGTTCCTGCTGCTCCAACAAGTTGAGCTTTGGATTAGCAGGACCTTCAATCCTAGGTGGAAAGTTAGTCATTAGAGGTCTAGCCAGAGCTTGTTGGTTTCTGATTCCTTGCTGTCCTATCCTGTTTCCTTGACCCAGCTGATCCATTCTTTGCACTAATTTTGCGATCCTGTCATTTTGTTCTTG
The DNA here is from genome assembly GCA_007258455.2 of Sequoia sempervirens. Classification (NCBI taxonomy): domain Eukaryota; kingdom Viridiplantae; phylum Streptophyta; class Pinopsida; order Cupressales; family Cupressaceae; genus Sequoia; species Sequoia sempervirens. The sequence continues at coordinate 19,407 of VDFB02187652.1, read as the reverse complement.
TTGTTGTGCTGCCCTCAACTGACCCCTAACCAAAGTGTCAAGCAAGATTACCATTCTGTCCGGAGGTTCTTCATTTTTCTTGTTCCTGTTAATTCTTTCATTCCTATTTCCATTTCCATCCCTGTCTCCCATATTGCCTGTGTTAGAAGACCCATTGGAAGAAGTTTCTAACTGCTCCTCCTCCTCAGAAGATGACCAATGTTCCCAGAAACTCTCCTCTTTTCTCCTGTTTCTCTCAAAATATCTCCTTTCTCTGTCACTCTGGCTCATAGGAATCTAAACCCACTGGATGGCAAGATCGGTTTTGCTCTGATACCACTATAATAATCTACCCCAATTTTTTTTTCTGATTTTTCTTCTAATGTTGTTTGTTGTTTGAGTTTTTTGAAAGGTTTCTTTGCAATGATTGAAGAGTTTAACAGTAGCTAATGATATACCAAATAAGTGCATGAACAAAAATAGAAATATGTACAAATATTCAAGTCAAAAATCTTCCTACAACAATATTAATTTTTGGTTTCTTTTCCAGTGTTGTTTCAGACATACAATAACATTAATAGCAGCAAAATAAAGTTATTTCAGACTTGGAAAAAACACCAGAACAACAATAAATTGAGCCCTCTTGAAATCCATGCCACACCCAAGTTGCTAAATGATGCATTTGACTGTATGGAGGTTGAGAGCATGCCAAAGGGTCCCTACAACAGATGATAGACCTTCATGCAACCCAGCAAATGACAGTGCACAAATCCTAAGAAGACCGTACCTATCTAGAAGGGCGATTTTCTCTAATAAATTGGATTCTTCACCAAAAAATCTGTTCTTATTGAAATGGATGCCCTTGATAGGATAAGTGATATTTCAAATACCCATAATGAAATCTTGAGCCAATGAGGAAATATGAGCAAATTATCACTTTCAGCCTTGCGTCGCCCGAAGAAGCTCAACCTGCTTAAGAAAATTCAAATCTTCACCCAAAAATTACAATATAGTACTCAAAACGTTCGGCAAGAGAAAGGCCTTCCAATTGATCAATATCCAAAATAATATCTTCAACCGATAATGAGCAATGAGCAAATAACTAGATTCAGGTCCAAAGTAAAGTCTCCTGTAAAATGATTAAAACACACCAAAATGAATTTATTTCTCTCCACACCAAAATCCAGTAGTCACACATCCCAAAACTACTGAAATGCAATTAGAAATATTGGTAAATCTTCATCATTTAACCCAGCTATGATCTCTGAATGAAATCACCCAGCACAAGTATGAGCAGGTCTCTCATTGCTAAGACAAGTCTTAGAACTTTAGGGGCTACGTCCTCAATTCTGTGCTTCAATACCATGGCACCAGACCAGCAGCATTTCCCTTTAAAAAACTCAAACTCCAACATGTGCAAATGAGCCTCCAAAATCATCTTTTATCAAAGTTTTTCCAGCAACCCTAAAATGCACGCTAAAACTTATTTGCTTTGATTTAATATAATTTTAAATTCTTTTCCTTCCATAGTTTGGGCACCCAAGGTTCATAAAATATAAATTTACTTTTAAAACAACTTTAAGTTGTTGAGCTAGGCACCCTTGGTCACTTTTTAAAAAAGACCCCCTTATGACCCCTTTTTAACTTTAAATTAAAAAGTCACTTTATTTTGGCACACTTTTCAAGACATTCATCAAATATTAAATTAATTCCTCCAAAGTGACTTCATTAATTGAATATGCTGCATAGACCAGACTGACCAAGTCCATTGCCTCCAAATTGACTTACTATTTTTAGTAAATACTAAAAATAGTAAACTACTGTCCAAAGCTCAACTGAAGAGAAACTGATGTTGCATCACGACTCACTGAAGAAAGTGAACATCCAATTGCCCTGCTAAAATGGAAGGTCCCGGCTAACCCTAACTGACTTACTGTTTTAAAAGGCCCTAAAGATAGTAAAATGCTCCCTAAACTTGAGTTGGTGAGTGACCAAGACGCTTGAGAAGGCTCACCCAAGACTGAAGTGCTGAACTAGACCCCCTGCTAAAAATAGCACTTACTAAAAATAGTGAGTGTTCCCGGATCAACCCTAACTGAAAGAGGGTGTCATAAAAAGGGGACGTTACAAAAAGGAGGGCTTGGTGAGGTGAGGGAGATTTTGCATTGAATTTTTTTGAGTTGTTCCATCATTGATGATCAATGGCCATTCATGATGTGCAAGTAGTAAACAACCTTTGAAGTCCTTTAGTTACAAAAGTGAATCTCCATTGTTAGATGCTTTAGGTCAATTTCTTTCTGGAGAGTCCTTTTATGCTGAAAGGACTTGTGAACCATCGATCAAATTGTGATGAATTGTTTTGTGGGCATCTTGTGTTATACAACAATTGTAAGGAAGCATTGACATCATTGGATCATCTTTGGTTGTCAAAACCATAGTTGCAAGACCGCCATAAACCGGCGAGTTTTTAAAAACTCGCGAAGTTTTTTGGCCTGGCGAAGTTTTCCGCAATTGTACGCCTTAGATAGAAAACTCGCCGTACTTTTGGCGAGTTTTTCTAAAATGTACGGCGAGTTTTTCTAAAAAACCCGCGCGACCAATGAGACGCCCAGGCAGCCGCTAAAAAGTGATTTCAAGTTTATTTTTTTCATTCATTCTCATTCCACACTCAACAAAAAACATCTCCAAGGCATTGTGCACTCATTTGCAGCAATTTTACATCCAAAAGACAAGATTTGAAGGGCATTTACATCGAATTTAGAAGACAAATCTGATTTCCAGGTAGGGTTTCTCATTTTTTTTATTCTTTCTTTTTTTTTAAAAATTTCTTTATTCTTGTTGGTTCTATATTTAAAAATCATCTAAATGTAGTGTGAAAATGATTTAAATGCATTTAGATTCATGAAAACAAGATTTAGATTCATGAAAACAAGATTTTTTTATGAATTTTTCTCATTTTTTTACATATTTTGCTGATTTTTTCATTTTTATTAAATTTTCTTAAAACCCTAGTTTTCTTTTTGGTTTTGAATCCTCTTTTTTGTTGAATAACATGCTTGCAATCTTTTAGATTAGCTTAATTTTTTACTAGTTTGAAGTAATTTTCAAATTTTTACATTTTTTCACATTTTTTTGAAACCCTACTTATTATTTTTTTTTTTAAATCCAATTTTTTTGTTATAAAAATGTTTAGAATCTAGTGATAGATTTTTAGTAATTTAAACTTAAAGTAATCTCATTTGATTTAATCTAATTTAGCTTGTTTTTAAATTTTCTATCAAAAACTAACAAGTTGTGCTTTGACTTTCACTTTGTGTAGGTTAATAATTAATTGATAATGGCTTCTGAACCTGCTTCTGCCTCAGGCTCTGTCCCATCCATGCCTACAGGATTTGTAGGCAAACGTCCTCCAGGAGCTAGAGATCCTGCCTGGAAGTATGCTTATCTAGGACCCATACCTGGCACAGTATATTGCATTCAATGTGAAAAAGTATATCGTGGAGGCATCAATCGCCTCAAGTACCACCTTGCAGGCATCCCTCAACGTGATGCTAAGGAATGTCCTAAAACCACAGAAGAAATAAAAAGACATATGAATGCCATACTTTCAGCTGCAGAAGAAAAAAAAGTGCAAAGAGAGAAAGCAAGAGCAGCAATGCAAGCAGCCATTGCCTCTTCTCAAGGTGCTCCAATTGAGTCAGATGATGATTATGATGTTACTCAGGAGATAGTGGGTTCTCTTCGTGGCCCACGTGTGCGAAGGTCAAGGCAATCCGTTAACGCCTCGACCTCCATCCCTTCATCTTCCTCTAGTAGAGCACCAGGGGTAGGGGCAACTGCAGGACCTACACGGTTGGATAGTTATTTTGTGCCTAGAAACACACCTGGTGCACAACCTTCCTTAGAGGCGACTGGATGGAATAGGGAGGTGCATGAGCAAGCAGACATTGCTTGTGCAGATTTTTGGTATTTTAACAATATCCCTTTCAATGTGGCGAGTTCTCCTTACTGGCAGAATTTGGTCTCCGCATTGACAGTTGCAGGAAAAGGCTACAAGGCGCCTTCTCGCATGGACTTGAGTGGGAGGTTAGTTTATGTTCTTTAATTTATGTTTTTTAAGTTTAATTTATAATTTTATGATGAATTTAAGCTATTTTTTTTGTTTACAAATTAAAATTGTGTACTTAATTTCACTTTGTACTTGTAGGTTGCTTGCTAATGCAACTGAAAGGGCAAGGGCAGCAGTAGAGGAGCAAAAAGAAAAATGGCAAAAATATGGCTGCTCTATTCTTTCTGATGGGTGGACGGATGGAAAAAACCGTACCATCATTAATTTCTTGGTTGCATGCAAAGAAGAGGTGGTGTTCTTAAAATCAATTGATGCCTCCCACATTGTAAAAAGTGCAGAAAATTTGGCTAAGATGTTGGAGGAAGTTTGCATGGAGGTGGGGATTGCAAATGTTGTGCAAATCATAACTGATAATGCAGCAGCATATGTGGCAGCAGGAAGACTCCTCGAAGATAGACACCCCTCAATTTTTTGGACACCATGTGCAGCCCATGTCCTTGACCTTCTTTTGGAGGACATAGGAAAACTAGATTGGGTCACACCAGTTGTAGAGGACGCGAGGAGGGTCACTAAATATATCTACAATCACCCTTGGGTTCTTTGCTTGATGAGGGAGCACACCCATGGGAAAGAATTGGTGAGGCCAGGTGTCACAAGGTTTGCAACGATTTTCTTAACGTTGCAAAGCATTCTTAGTTCTTTGACTTCTTTAAAACAAATGTTTGTGAGTCAACCTTGGATGGACTCAACCTATTCGAAGAAGCCTGAAGGAGATAAGGTGTCAAAAATTGTGTTTGATACCCAATTTGCACAAAGGGCAGCAGAGATTGTGAAGGTAACTTCAATTTCAAAACTTTCAATTTGAATTCAAATTGAATAAAAATTTTAATGTCTTTCATTGTAAATTTGAAACTCTAATTTTTTTGCATTTTTATATTGTAATTTGTAGGTGTCAGAGCCCTTGGTTAGAGTGCTCCGCTTGGTGGATGGGGATAAAATCCCAATGGGATATCTTTATGAGGCCATGGATAGGGCCAAGGAGGCTATAAAAATTATTATAAAGGGGACAGCCTCAAATTTGATCCCATTTGGGAGATTATTGACAGGAGGTGGAACCATCAACTCCACCAACCCCTCCATGCAGCAGGGTACTTCTTGAACCCTCATTTCTTCCATTCAAGCACCTACTCAGATCCTACTGGAGAGGTTATGGAGGGCCTCATGAAGTGCATTCAAAGGATGTCACCTGACCTTGATGCGGGAGACCTCATTGTTAATGAAATCCAAAGTTATAGAGAAAAAAGGGGTGCACTCTTCTCTTTAGAGCTAGCAAAGAGAGCAATACACAATCAGCCACCAGGTATAAAATTTGAAATTTACAAGTTACAAATATTGATAATTTGATAAAATATGTTTTCAACTTTTGAGTTTTGACTTTCCTTTCTAAGTTTCTAAGTTCTCTTGTAACTCTTAATTTGTTTTTTGTAGATGTTTGGTGGTCAAATTGGGGTGGAAATACCCCACATCTCCAACAATTTGCCCTCCGTGTCTTATCACAGCCTTGTAGTTCGTCCAATTGTGAGCGTAATTGGAGTTTGTTTGAGGCCATCCATACAAAGAAAAGGAACAAACTAGCTCAAAAACGCCTGAATGACCTTGTATATGTGCAATATAATCTTCGGTTGCGCACAAAACAAGTTAAGGAAATATCAGATGATCCAATTGATTTGGATGAGATAGATCCATACAATGATTGGACAGGGCAAGATGATCGACCTTCATTGTTTTCCGAGGATGAGATCTATGACTTTGAGCTACAGGCAATGGAGGGGGGTGGATTTGCATTCTCATTGGATGACATTGAGGATGACCCTGAGGAGGAGTCATTGGCAGTGCCAGAGCCACCAGCAGTAGCCTCTAGACCCAGGATGGAGGTTGAGCAGCCACAACAGATGCCTACGACTACACCCTCTCCCGTAGTGAGAAGTACTAGACATGGGAAGAGGAAGATGTGAATTTGTAAAAGCTGAAATATATTAATGTTGTATTTACTTTCAGTTTTACAAAAACTATTTGCTATTTTCATTTTGTTTCAGACTATCAGTATCAGCGGATTGAGCATTCCACATGGGGATGCGATTTTGTATCTAATTTTCTTTCAAATCAATCAAATATAACTAGATTCAGCTTGTTTCTTCTATTTGCTCATTTTATTGACTCATTGGATGCATCTTATCTTTGAATTTTGCAAAAAAAATGTGTTTTTAATGAAGTTTAAGCAATTTTTTAAGTTGCCGAGTTTTTTGCCGAGTTTTTTCCGTACTTTGCCGAAGTTTTTATTTTTCGGGCTTGGCGAGTTTTACAATTGGCGAAGTTTTCAACTATGGTCAAAACATTTAAAAGAACTTCATAAGTTTTGTTTTTCAAAGGAAATTGTGAACCATTGGATTGGGATTTTAATTGGACAGTTAATATTGGCTTGGAATGCAACATGGTGGGCAACATGTGGAAGCAGTTCTGTAGAAGATTCTATGGAAGGTTGATGGCAAGAAAGGCTTTTCATGGTTTAATTTCCCTAGGCTTTGATCATGGGCATTTTCACATTGAAGGGACTTGTAAATCATTGATCCATGTGGGATCAACAACAAACAAAGCATTCCATGGATTCATGTGGAGAGGCTTTAAAATTGATCTTTTTAGCAATGTTGCATGGGGATGCATTCTTCAGGGTTTAGTTGATATCCCCAAGACATTTTGAATGTCTTGGGGAGTTGGGGAGTTGGGGGGGATATTCCCTTTTTTCAGGATTGGATAGTGTGCTCCATTTGGAGCATATAAATAAAAAGTATGCGTTTTATTGAAAAAATTCTAAAAACCTCTTAACCTAGAAGGTGGAAGATGTCATTGCAAATGCAGCACACGATATTTACTTTTTAAAACTTCAGGTGCTTTTAGTTTGTTTAAGTCATTTTGACGGCCATCCCCAAATTTTTGGAAAAAGATTTCTTATTCCTGGAACCTCATCCCCATATGTGAAATATCCCACATAACATATTTGCTATTTTTCCTGATTTTAGGGTCCTAATTTTTGCCCTATTTTTCTGATTTCTATATCTGATTCAAAACCATAGTTTCTGCAGTTTTGATTTTCTGTTTCGAACACTTATAACAGCCACATAGCATGCCAAAAACATCATAACAGTTATGCCAATACATGTGCTAAAATCATAGTTGAATTACACAATGATTCAACACCACAATATTACCAAAATGGTGGGAAACTCAGAACAAAAGTCTGCTGTTATAATTCAGAATTATGAAGTCTTCAGATATGGGCAAACATGCCAAACATGCCTATGCTATAATGTAAAGACCCTTGCGAATTTTGTTCTAAATTTTCAGTTTTGAGTGGTTTGGAATTTCATCAAACTGTTGCCTCGCAACCTCCTTTCAGCTAGTAAATGATTTCTCTTTTGGCTTTTTCTCATATAATGATAAAGCATGCATAAAAAGATTCTAACTAAAGTATGCCAATGACTGAAAATGAAAGTGGAATATGAGATGCAAAATGATTTTTGATTTTTCAAGACTTTGCAATGACTGAAATGTAAATGCATCTATCATGACGCTTATAATAAGCTCTTATAGTCAAGAGACATTTTTACAAACGTATGTCATGCAAACTCCAATCACCAATATGTATTGAATTGCAAAGTTTGGAATAAAAGATGTTTACAATGTCTTGCCAAAGAGTCCCAACTAATAATTGCCTTCTAGTTGGGACACATTACAAGTAGTAATGACAATACAACTCAAACCAAATGACAACGATACAATGCTATGCAAGATTTATTCAATGCAAATAAGATGAGGAATCGCCCAACCTGATGGATGCCCAACCAATGAAAATGCAGCGATTGAAGGATGCTAGCAGCTAGCAGTTCGGGTTACTTGAGGCCGCTTCCATACCTATCTCCGCTCATTGCGTTGAGTTCGTGATGTCTTGTATTAAGCATTACAACTTTGCTACTCATGAGATAGTAGATGGACGAGTCATTTACAGTCTCAAGCCTCTGGATGTTGAGAGAAGTTTTAGTATCCCTCAGCACTCGAACAGTCTGGTTATTTCTATGGAGTAGTGCAAGCATGCATTCAACGCTGATGTGGACAAGTGCCAGAGCAAAATGGCAGAAAGATGGTTAAAGCAGGTGAAGAACAAATTGCCAAACAATGTGGGTCATGGTGAGTATAAGGATGAATATGCGATTCTAATCACACTCTTGAATCGTGTCTTAGGTCATTCACATGCTAATGTTTTCCAGCCTTGGATGTATTACATCATTGGTCGCATCATATCTGGGCAGGAGCATTATGACTGGGCATCCTTCATCAGCGATGTTATCCACAAGCAGATCACCGGTTTCCTAGTTGCTCATGAGTTTCACATGTGTTCTTATCTCGTGTACTTGATTGCTTATCAAGGTCAGTTCCGAGGGTTAAACACCGTGGGCATTCTCAGTGTTCATAAAGTCTATCATTATTATGATCAGCTTGAGTTCACTAAGGATGAACGTCATTTCAAGCGTGTTCACGAGGCTTTCCTGACTTATACAGTGAGGAATTTGGACTAGGAGTTGCACATTCATATCTCGGCAGTTGCTAGAGCAACGATGGATGGTTGGGAAGATTGGTTTATTTAGTTCCCGACATACACTTATATCTGAGTATATGGATTTACAGGAAATCCAGCTATGCTTCCATGCTATCCTTTGGATAGAACAGTCTTTATGGAGTTCCTAAGGCAGTTGCATGATGTTCATCGTCATTTGCGTCGCAAGCATAAACCAATTGCCATTTTTCCTTTTTAGTTTGGAATATATTGGTGCAAGACGACAGTTGATGCCAAAGTTGCAGGACAGGAGTTAGAGAGATACCATCTCAAGTATCTTGTTGAGGTATGTGCCTATGATCCTTGGGGTCATTACACAACACTCCTCGGTGGTCGTGCATATCATAAGCCTTCTATGGAAGACTATTGGGCCAATTGCGCGGATGACTTCGAGGTCCGTAGACGTAGCTACGACCGCTTCTCTCTCTCACATATTTCTGTTTTCTTGGCAGAAGATGTGGGATGTTTATCAGATGATGAGGGAGAAGTTATTCCTCAGTTTTTCAGAGAGCAGGTTGACACACAGCCACTGCCAGCAGTTGATTGGTACGCCAAGGAATACGTAACAGTAAAGGAGAGGTCAAGTAGAGTTATTTAGAATAGTATACTTTACCTCAACATCAAGAAGACTAGGAGGGTAAGTGTGCCTAGAGCAGAGCCGCCAGTGGTGGATCCTTCGCTACCTTCCTCGTCAAAACCCAAGCAGAAGAAGAGGAGTAACCCTCCCAAGAAAAGTCAAGCGCTGAACAATTGAAAAGGTAAGACACTTGCCATTGATACACTACGGAGCCTGCCGACACCTATCACGAGCCAGTTCGAGAGTCCGCTAGTGCCGAGGTTAAGCCTCAAGTTCCTATACCACCTCGGAGGCCACCAGCCCCAATTCATATCAAATTGGATCTAGATTCCCCATCTTGCAGCAACTCCTCTACATATTCACTCTCGTCAGAGCCTCCTGTTGCTAGTATAGACCCTTCCAGTGGCATTAGTCGTGACCAGTCTTGGATTGAAACGCAACTAGGAAGGAAGAGGAGGCAGCCATCCTATGTCCTTAATCATTCAGACTTTGATCAGGTTTACCAGGATGTGCCAGACAAGAGGATTAAGAACATGGTCCACGTGGAGAGGAATACTGATATGGAGATTGTCGTCGAGACTACTATACCTCCACAGGGGAAGAACTTGGATGAGTTAGAATCTCAGGACTTCGAGGTTATCACAGTCAACCTTGGTCGTAGCACATGCCAAACTCAGGTTGATCTCCTATAGGTTGCTATAGACAGTGCCAGGGATAGAATGCTAAAGGACGGAGAAGACAAGGCAGCCCTCAAGGCTGAAATCAGATAGCTTCGTCAGTACATTTCTAGCCTTGTACACAGGTCAAATGTCACTGCCTCACTCTCGCCAATGCTTGAGCCTTCAGTAGAACAAGGCCAACTTAATCATTTAGTTGCATACGACAAGCGTTTGGAGGAATGGGAGGAGTTCGTTGCTAGAGGCCGTTCTATGCTTACAGAGCTATATCAGTTGCAGTATAATGCATGAGAGTTCCGTCTACGTCTTTAGGATGAGGAGCAAGACATGGCGATTAGTAGACCCCGGGACGAGATTATGATTGCTCACCTGAGTATGGCATATGAATTAGTCACAGATGCAGAGGATAAAGAAGCTATCTACTCTTGGAAAACACAGTTGGTTTTCAAGGCAAAGATAGAGGAGACTATGACGTCAGAGTTGGCTGAGAGTAGAGAGCACATTACTAGTGTACTCCGGTTTGTGAGAACCTTAGTATCTTGCTTACCGTGTCGATATTAGATCGAGGGTGGTGCATATGTTAAGCTTACTGATGTTCAGTCAGAGCTCCAAGCATTCATTCATTCTATTTTCAGTGGGGAGACCATTGGTTGTAAGATTAATCAGCTTATAGTCATGTTGACATTTTTCGATGAAGCAACAAGGAGCAGAGGTGAACTTTAGTCCCAGATTACAGCTGGTGAGGACATACTGCACAGACATAGCATACTTCGGCAGAGTATTGGAGCTCTAGATAGTGATGCACTTAACAATCTCATTGAGGGATTGGTTGCTCAAGATTACGATCAGTAGACTTTAGTTCCCACCTCTCAGGATAGACATTACACACAAGAGTTAGACTTGGTGTTATCTTTTCAAGTTAACTCGCTATCTTATCTCATGCATGTCTATTCTAGGATTAGCTTTATTCACTTGGAGTTACATTTAGGGTTTACGTTAACTGATGATAGTGTTCCAGTTAACTTGCTTTCAATAAGGACCTGCATGCTTGCACATTGTCCATTTTTAGATTAGATGTTTCGGTTAACTGACGGTAGCTTTCCAGTTAACTGTATAGTTTGCTTTATTCGGGTTTAGCAATAATCTTGCATGCATTGCAAGATTGTAGTTGACTCAAGGTGATTTTAGGGTTCCCTACACCTTTCGATGTCTATAAATAAGAGCTTTTGCTCATTTGTACATAAATTTTGCGTGATTGCATACATGCTATGCCTACCTTGCCTGTAGTATTGCTATTTTGTATCTGTTCACGAACTTTTGTACGAGAGAAAAATTTATGCTGTGCCTACCTTGCCTTCAATATTGCTTGTTCTGTATCTGTTCATGAGTTTTTACTATTATGATGAATTCTTATGCCACTTGGGTTTCATGCAATTATGATGGTGAATTCTTGCTTTAGTTAGATATAGTGGCTAGTTTGATTGTAGATTGTATGCATGTCTCACCTATGCAATTTATTGTCCTAGTTGGCTATCCTTCATGTTATGTGTTCAATAAACTCATTCAGATTGAGCTGATAGATGTGCCACCTTGCCTTCAAGTTGAGAATCTGTTCTTGGTTATCGTGTGATGTGTGTGAATAATAAACTTATTCAGATTGAGCCGATAGTTGTGCCACCTTGCCTTCAAGTTGAGAATTTGTACTTAGTTTATCGAGTGTTGTTGTTTCCAATAAGCCTATTCAGACAAGCAAATAGTTGTGCCACCTTGCCTTCACGTTGTGAGTCTATACCAGGCTTATCGTCAGATAATCATTCCCACTCCGTTTCCTCATGCTCTAAATTCTTGAGGGGATTGGATAGTTAAGTTACTTAGTTTTGAGTGTTGTAGTTAAGTCTTGCGAAACCAGAAAATACTTAGTTGCAGCATATAGAGTTTTTCTTAAACCTTGTGCCTCTTACAACTGAGACAAAAAGATAGGATATAGTTTAGTTTACTTTTCTTTTCAAGCACTTTTGTCAGCACAACGAGGGAGCTTCCCTCATAATTTGAAAGCACTCATTACTTAGTGTGCATAGTTGTCCATACGAACCTGCCCTCGGAGGTGTTTGTTGTTACGCTAACAAAATGGTGTCCTTGAGAGCTTATGGCTGTTCTTGATCCTTAACCTGCAATGAAATAATGAAGTAGGACGCCTATACCTTGATTATATAGACTCAAGCCTTAGATCCACAAGTTTGGGGACTTAACTCATGATCAAAAGTTGTTTTGGCTTGATCTGAAGTTCAAAAAGGTGATTTCCACTGATCGTGGAGTGATTTAGCCAAGTTTATCTCAAAATATCTTGACTTTAGTCAACAACTTGACCTTTGACTTCTTCTAGGCGTCCCTTTTGAGTTTTGCAAGTTTTTTATTATTTTCTCTCTTGAATGACCTCAGTTTGATCCTGAATCTAGCTTGATTTGTTGATCCCGGAAGCCGCGTCGCACCTCCATACCGGCGACATTTCCAAGACAATGAGTAATCGCTTTTTGGTCGGCTGGTAATCTTCACTTTTACCGCGAGGAAACCCCAGCCACTTCGCTTTTTCCCGCAATCGCCATGTATCTCGTTGTTTACTCGCGACAACCGGCTACAAAACTCCAAACGCCGACGCTTATGAGTTTTCATTTTCGCGGGTATTTTTACCGCGTTTTGGACGCGGTTTCGTGCTATTAAACCCTCGTTCTTACCATTTACAATCACCTTCGAGCGATCTACAGTGGTTGTTGCGCGATTTGGACTGGTGGCTACGCGATTTGGACTTCTGGCTGCGCGATTTGGACTTCTGGCGCGATTTCCAGGTTAGTTTGAAACTTTGATCAAAACCCTGTGCCTTCAATGCGTGATATTTCCTGAGTTTCATATACGGGTATCTTACTGTGCTCCATATTTATTTATTTTTTCAAATACCCGAGCTTCAGATGACGCGATTTAGGTTTATTCTGCCAGTCTTAAATTTTTTCAAATGCCCGCTTCAAAAATGACGCGATTTCATCATATTCCGCCAGACTTCATTAAACTGACGCGATTTGCATTGGATTTAATTTTTTTCAAATGCCTGAGCTTAGAAAATGACGCAATTTGCATTGGATTTTATTTTTTTCAAATGCCTGAGCTTAGAAAATGACGCGATTTCATTTTATTCTGCCAGAATTAATTAAAATAACGCGATTTACATTGGATTTAATATTTTTATTATTTTATACATATGCTTTGTATAAAATAATAAAAATATTAATTCATTTATTTTCTACATCAAAATAATATTTATTATTATTAAAATTTCGTTTTCATTTATTATTTTATTATAAATTTATAATAATATCATGGAAGTTAAAATGTTCACTTTTCTACATAATATTTAATATTTATTAATTATTATTAATTTATTATTTTAAAACAAAAATTTCATATATTATTTTATTATAATTTATAATAATATCATGGCAAATAATACTATTGTTTTACATTTCTTATTATTATTTGCCAAGATATTATTAATATATTATAATAAAATAATATATAAAATTTTAGTATTAAAAATTTAAAATAATAATAAATATTAAATAAGATGTAGAAAAATGATATTATTATTTGCAATTTCGCCATGATATTATTAATTTATTACAATAAAATAATATATGAAATTTTACATTTAAAAATTAAAATAATAATAAATCTGATGTAGAAAATACTTAGCATTGAACATAAAACATGCTCAAGAGTCAAACTCATACAATGTCATATATGATTTAATCTTTAATGAATAAAATGAAAACATGCTCAAATTTCAGCTTCTAAAATGATTGATGCTAATATGATATCACAATAAACTGATAAGTGAAAGCTGAAACAAGAAACAACAGATAACTTGCTGCTCCCACAAAAACTAAAAATATAAGAAACAACAACAGATAACTTGCATACAAGTAAATTAAATCAATGTGCATCCAACAAAAACTAAAAATATAAGAATGAAAAAACTGAAATTAGAAAGACAGTATACTGAATGAAATGTCTTACAGTCTTTCACTTTGATAGTTTACAACTTTACTGTTTGATAATGATTGAAATTATAACGGTGAAGTTAAACAATTAGTTGATTGTTGATGTTCCTTTCACTTTGTATTGGATTTGTTACATCTTCTAATATATTCATTATTCAACATCTGATATTGTAGGTTAATATTTAATTGCAATGGCATCCGCCTCTGCATCTGGTTCGAACACAGCTGCCTCAAGCCAGAGCATTGAAAGGAGACCCCCTGGTAGCCGTGATCCCGCTTGGAAACATGGCTATTATGGGCCAGTACCAGGAAGTGTTATTTGTACTTGGTGCAAGAAGAAGATTAGTGGAGGCATCAATCGCCTCAAATACCATCTTGCTGGTATCCCTTGCCATGATGCAAGGGCATGTCCAACAGCCCCTGCAGAGGTGAGACGAGAGATGGAAGCTCTTCTTGCAGCACTTGATGAAAAAAAATTGGAGAGGGCAAAGACACAAGCAGCCATACAAGCAGCCATTGCTCCTAATTTGACTGAAGATTCTGAGGTAAATATGCAAGGCATTGTGGGCTCTAGTCGTGGTCCACGTATACGTACACCATCCACTTCATCCACTTCGAGCAAATTCCAATTTTTTGTCCCTAGAAATGTTCAAGGATCACAACCTTCATTGGAAGGTACTGGGTGGAATAAGGAGGTGCACAAAGAAGCAAACAAGGCTTGTGCTAATTTTTGGTTTTATAACAACCTTCCCTTCAATGTAGCAAGGAGTCCGTATTGGGAGTGTTTGGTGACAGCATTGACAGTTGCAGGGAAAGGGTACAAGGCTCCTAGTCCAAGAGATATAAGTGGCAGGTTACTTGAAGATGCTATTGTAGATGCAAAAGGAATTGTGGAAGCTCAAAAAAAGCAATGGCAAAAGTATGGATGCTCAATTCTTTCAGATGGCTGGACAGATGGAAGAAACCGCACTCTTATCAATTTTATAGTGGCTTCAAATGGTGTGCTGGTTTTTCTAAAGTCAATTGATGCTTCCAACATAATAAAGAATGCAGAAAATTTGAGTTTGATGTTGGAGCGGGTTGTTTTAGAGGTGGGCATAAAAAATGTTGTCCAAGTTGTTACTGACAATGCAGCGGCATATGTGGCAGCTGGTAGATTGCTTCAAGCAAGGCATCCAACACTTTTTTGGACCCCTTGTGCAGCTCATTGCCTTGACCTTCTTTTGGAGGACATAGGCAAAATTGACTGGGTGAAACCAATTGTAGAACAAGCAAGAGACATAACAAAATATATATATAATCACCCATGGGTTCTTCAATTGATGAGAGATCACACCAAAGGGAAAGAGCTTGTGCGATCGAGTGCTACAAGGTTTGCAACTAATTTTCTTACGTTGTAAAGTATCACTAGTTTATTGACTTCCTTGAAGCAGATGTTTGTGAGTCAACCATGGGTAGACTCAACTTACTCAAAGAAGGCTGATGGAGAAAAGATTCAAGCAATAATCTTTGATAGTCAATTTGCAACTAGAGCATTAGAGATTGTCAAGGTAATTCAACTCTAATGAATTTTTAGATTGAATCCTTTTTTGTTAATTTAGAATTCTATAAGTATTTTGTTTCATTGTAAGGTGTAATTTAAATTTGGTTCTACTTTGTAATTTATAGGTGACTGAGCCATTGGTGAGGGTCTTGCGCTTGGTGGATGGTGAGAAAAATGTGATGGGATATCTTTATGAGGCAATGGATAGGGCCAAAGAGGCCATCCAACACTATTACATGGGGGATGCAAATAGATTTAACCCTATTTGGGATATCATTGATCGAAGGTGGAACAATCAACTCCACCAACCCATTCATGCAGCGGGGTACTTTCTCAACCCCAAATTCTACTTCTCTGATGGCTTCACGGATCCTAATGGGGAGGTTATGGAGGGCCTATTCACATGTATTGACAGGATGACACCTCAGTCTGAAGTGAAAGACCTCATCCTTCTAGAGTTGCAACAATATAAGGCAGCTAGGGGGCCTTTGTTTTCTTCCACATTATGTGAACGAGGAAGAGAGATCCAAACACCATGTAAGAAAAAGTGAAGCCTTTATCTTGCAAGTTATGAATTACAATTATTATTACTTATTAGTTATTACAAATTATAATATTGTTTATTAATATTTACAAAACCTTGAATATCTTATTTGCAGGTTCTTGGTGGGAAGATTGGGGTGGAAAAACCCCAAATTTGCAAAGGGTAGCCCTCCGAATTTTGTCTCAACCTTGTAGTGCTTCTGGCTGTGAAAGAAACTGGAGTTTGTTTGATGCCATTCACACGAAGAAGCGTAATAAGTTGACTCAACAACGCCTCAATGATCTTGTTTTTGTGCAGTATAACCTTCGGCTTCGCACAAAAAAGGTGCAAGAATTGACAGATGAGCTCATTGATTTGGATGACATTGATCCATACAGTGATTGGACCGTGCAGGATGATGAGGCCTCCTTGTTTACAGAGGATGAGATTGCTGATTTCGAGAGGCAAGCTATGGAGGATTTGCCTACAGCAGAAGCAGGGGAGATTGGATTGGATGACATTGATGTGGTGGAGGAGGAGCCATTACCACCTACTAGCATGGTGGAGCCACTGCCACAATCTTCTACGCCAAGTAAGGAACCAGAATCGAGTGCAAGGACCATACCCTCTACCTCCC
Organism: Sequoia sempervirens; assembly: GCA_007258455.2. Classification (NCBI taxonomy): domain Eukaryota; kingdom Viridiplantae; phylum Streptophyta; class Pinopsida; order Cupressales; family Cupressaceae; genus Sequoia; species Sequoia sempervirens. The sequence goes on along the minus strand of VDFB02187652.1, from coordinate 2,684 downwards.
AATTTTTCACTAGGTTGGGGAAGAGGAAATTGTAATTGCCTAGATATGAAATTTATGATGATGATTTTCAAATGCAATCATCATAAATTCATTAGTTATTAGCAGTTTCACTATGCGGCTTCATATAATGATGCCATTTTGTAATCCATATGTATTGAACTATGAAATTTAATATAAAACACTCCCTCATGGTTTTTAGACTCATTTGATGCATTTTGTAATTGAATTTTGCAAAAAAAAAGTGTTTTTATGAGAAATTTTGCTGCTTTTTAATTTGCCGAGTATTTGCCGAGTATTTGCCGAGTTTTTCCCGATTTTTTCCCGAGTCAAAATTTTTGGGCTTGCCGAGTACTCTCCGATTCCGAGTATGTAAACTATGGCTGGCACATTCATTGTTGAGCTCGATCCAACCTCAAGAGAAGTGCTGGGAGACCAAATATTCAACAATTTTTTCAATTTTTTGATTACAATAAGCAATGCAACACACATCCGTTAGGGTTAGCACTTAAACCAAAATGATGCGGAATACAACTCTAACCAAGAATGTACACCAGGATCCTGAGTTGGGCAAGGTGTGAGCATATGGTCAGAGGATCTCAATGCATGCTGAAGAGTAACTCTAACCAAGAATGTGCCCAAGATGGACGACCATATGGTCAGAGGATCCCTACCAACTACAATTGCTGAAGTAAACTCGACGCCAAGCATGTGCTTTCAAACCCAGAGTGGGAATGGAGCTACCATATGGCGGAGATGCTAAGTACTGCAATGCAATTCAAAATGTAAATAGGCGGCAAACCAGCCTCTTCCACTTATTCAGTGGGTATTACAAGCATGAAAAGAAAGATGAGAAGAAAGGCTGACAGTACTACTGTTCAACTTACAATATAATAGAGAATGCCTGCCAAGAGCATAAGATTAGGACTATTTAATGCTGCAACAATATAGAAGACTTTCCCTTGCTTAACAAGTATGCTAAGACCAAGAACTCCACTCAAAGAATCAACCTTGATATTCTGATTTGTGACAGACCTGCACTTGAAATGCTTAATCAGCAACACTAGGAACCACTAATTTGCTCACTACTCCCTCAATACTCAACCAAATGACCTCAAATCAAATGCAATGGCTTCCTATGACAAGGGCGACCAAGCTGCATACAAGAAACCACACTCAAACCCACGTAATTATTTAACACACTTCCCAATGCACTTCAAAGAGGGGCGGCCTGGCAAGAAGGGGCGATTTTCTTTATAAATTCAAGTTCTTCATAATAAAATCTGTAAGTTAGCACAAAGGGGCGCCCAACCTAAAGGAATTGAAATATGCAACACCCAGAATGAATATATTTTTATTTTCAAATATATGAATGAAACTACAAATCAGCCATGATATCAACAACTCCAGATTTTTGATAAGATATGCAAGAAACTGAACTACAATGCCAAAACAAAGCTACAATGCAAACCACACTACATAAATCCTCTCAACAACAAGCTAACTTCTCCACTAGATGCTATCTCTCAAGCACGAAGTCGAGCGAAGGCTAGGAGGCATTCATTCCTCGAAGCAATTTCCAGCACCATTTCCGCAGCATAACAATACTCAAGAAATAAGATGATCAAATGAAGAGAAGAGGTATCCTTATAAAGGCACAAGAAGGAATCTCCAGAAGCTTCTAGAAGAGGCGCCCTAATTTCAAATTTGAAATAAACCTTTTTCCCTCCAAGAGATGGCATCCCACTTGCAAGCATTATTTTGACCTTTTTAAATAATTAAAACTTCACCTTCTCCTCAAGTTGGCGTCCAAACTTCAAGCTTCATTTTTTGACCTTTTAAAATATAAAATTACCTCAATGAGGCGCCCACCCTTGAAGACCACTTTTTAGAATAACTTGAAGTGATGAAGCTTAGACCAAGGTGGTCAACATCAAAACATAACATTAAAATATAACATTATTTAAACAAATTGAACTTATCTCTCCAAAAAGCATCCCAAGGCCAAAAGTGAAGAAACCAATTGAACCAGCTGAAGAAGAGAACCAACTCTACCGAAATCAAGAGGACCACTGCCAGAAATAAAATTTACTAAAAATAGTAAATTCCAAAAAGTGCTTGGAACGCAAAGCAAGTCACACCACTGCGAAGCTCTCTGAAAACCCAGAAAGAATCCGCAATTCAATCACCAAATTTTGAGCAACAACAACCTCCAAAACAGGAAACCCTAATTTCGACTTCCGAGTAGCCTACGAGTCTCCGGAATAGGCCAACGGTCAACTGAAATGATCATGCTTCAGAAGGGGACATTACAGTCCGCCCTCCCCAAGATTGCTTGTCCTCAAGCAATCGCAAGCCTGGATGCTGCAGAATCCCCTCACTCTCCCAAGTCGCATCCTCCATAGGCAAGTTTTTCAACTTCACCAAGTACTCTCTGATTGTTCTTATTCTTAAAGAACGCTCTCTGGAATCAAGAATCTCTTGTGGAATCAAAACTAACTGTCCTTCATCATCCAAAGGTGGTAATTGCGATGAAGCAACAACATTGTGTTCAAGTGCCTTCTTGAGGTGAGACACGTGGAAGACATTGTGTACTTTACTATTCGAAGGTAGTGCCAATTCATAAGCTATCGCTCCAACCTTTCTGATAACTTTGAATGGCCCATAGAAGCGAGGTTTGAGCTTCT
>VDFB02187651.1:0-25393 GCA_007258455.2 Sequoia sempervirens | reverse complement strand
TGGTTTTTGGGTCTTTCTGGGTTTTCAGAGAGCTTTAGAATGATGTGACATGCGTCTACATCTAAGGACTTTTCCGAACTTTTTTATTTTTAGTAAATTATGACGGTTATTCAGATTGTGGTTAAAATGAGTTTGGAACAACTTACTATTTTTAGCAGTATGCTATTTTTAGTAAATTCTATTTTTGGTAGTGCTCCAGTTGGCAATAGTTCAGCAATTCAGAGTGGTTTCTATTTCGAGCAGAGCAGTTTGGGTATATTTGGCTTTCAGCATTTTGAGGCCCATTTTGGTAAATTGATTAATTTAAGTCATTTTAACATTTTAATGTCTTTTTGGGCCCCATGGCCTAGATGAATGACTTAATGATGTTTTAAAAGGTGGGCTGCGAGGGTGGATGCTTCATGAGAGGTAATTAGGTATTTTATAAAGTTAATTATGTGCTCTTGTGCCTTGGACACCTAGGAGAGGGTGAATAAAGCTTTGCTCTAGCATTTGGTATCCATATTCTACTATGACGAAGTGCTGCAGAAATGATTTCAGACCCTTGGCCTCAAGGAACGCATACGTCCTAGCAAATTATTAGTTTCGTGTTTGAAAGATAACACCTAGCTGATTGAGACTGCTTCTCATCCAGAGATTGCAGATGGAGCTTCATTGTTGAAAGATATGATGTTATTTTCCAGTTTTGTAGTTGCTGGTTCATGTATGGCTGTAGCTTATTTTCATTCATAACTCCATGTGTGATTTTTATTTGCTTTTGGGAATTTGCTCCATGATTTCCTATGTACTAGGCGACCCTTCTTGGCACGTTTCAGATTTTATTTCAAAGGCATTGAATTTCTAGTGAGGTCACCCTTCTCCTTGGGCCACCCCCAGCTTGCTGCCTTGCTTTGGGTTTCGTGCTGCTCCGTGGTGTGCTGATTCATGGTGTCTATCTCATATACATTGGGCGCCTTGCTCTTCTAGTCCATGTGCATTCAATTTGAGGAAGATTGGAGTTGTTTTGGAAAAGTTCTATGCATTTCAGTGTTCCTTTCGCTTGCCGGTTTGAATTTTCAGATTTATTATAGTTGCAGGTCAGACTTGAATTATTGTATTTGTTTGCCATATTTCCTTCGTATCTACATTGATAATTGTAACAAGGAATATTGCAAATTGTTTGGCTTGATTAGAAGCTTATTTCATCATAATATCATTGTATCAAAAAGCATATTGTAAGGCTGGTTCAGTAGTACTGACCAGCTATTTACTTTCAGCATTTTTATATTTTGTAATTTCCCACTTCCGCTAAATAAGTGGTCGAGTGTTTACTTTTCAATATTTAGTTGTAATTCTCGCTCCCGCTGAATAAGTGGTCAAGCTTTCATGGTCGGTTATCTGCCTACTTTACTTTCAATATTTACTTTTCAGAATGGTTGGCTAGTCGCCTACAGCATTATACTTTCATTTCCAGTTTTCATCTAACGATCCCCTCGCACTATATGCTCTCACCTCGCCCACATCGGGACCTTGGTGATCAGAAAGTGAAGGGCTCCCTTTCAGCTGGTTTTGATTATTAGGCTAACCTTAACAGGTGCAATTTGTATGTGAAAAATTCAAAAAAACAACTAAGGGGTGATTTCACAGTCCCAAACCCCACAAGAGGGAGCACATCTCGACCCTGGGAGGGGCATTGCCCCTCAAACTTGATGGGGACTTTATCCAAAAACCCCACCCCATGTTTTATGTGTATATATACATTTACTTCTAGCTACCAATCACCATCCTCAAATTTTGGTTCATGGTCTCCTTGTCCCCGAAACACCATGGAACAACAAAAAAATTGTCAATTATCAGCTCTCATGTGAATTCTCAAATCAACTCTAAATTTTTGTAGTATTGTTCTATAATGCATATGATGAATGCCTTATTATTGGATAACTGAAATTTCCTACATTTTTAAATTTTCCCTATTTTTTACTTATTGTCCCCTTTAAAAAGGCCTCCCATCCCTTTCTGTCTTGGAAACATGTCCCACCATTCTTTTCCATCCTCATTGTAGAAACTCTATGGAACAATGGCAATAAATAACCTAACATTCTATTTTCTTCAACTAAGGCTACTTTTCCATAAATACCAATAAATAGTAGTGATCAACTGGTATCAATCTCACACAATACTAGGCAAAATTGTAATCAAAATTTGTATATTTTGTGGCTATTTTCTCATCGATTTTGGACACTTCTAAAGTACGAATTCTAAGAGAGTACCCTCTCGAATTTGTGATGAGCCCCAATAGGGCTTCCTCTTACTCAAACCCCCAATTTTTCTTAAGTCTTCAAGTGTTATTTAGTTTTTTAGAGAATATTTGATAGACAGAAGAGAAGGGGCGCACATCAAAAATGCTCATAAAATGTAAATTTGCACTATTTTCTTCAGAATGAAAGTGTAGATTGCATTATTTAATTGTGACAAATAGATTGCAAATGATACACATACCAGAATATCTCCAGATTATTTAATTAAAGAAATTGCCAGTTTGACAGCCGGAAATGGTGAAATCAAGCAAATAAGCACGCCAAATCTCCAGATCTAACTTCTCCCACTCCAAAATAAGGTACAATGCCCTGGTAGAGGTAGACGCCAAGGTAGAAGCACAGAAAAGAGCAAAGAAGAAGGCGTTTCATTAACTTCCTTCACACGCCTTTCCAGAATACACAAATCCCAAGGTAAGCCGTACGGCCAAGGAAAGAATAGGAAGAATCTCTGCTGGAAGCCTCTGAATCTGAAGAAGGATGCGCCACCAAGAAGAAACCCTCACTTATTGCAAACAACAAGAAATCTCAATATATATGTTCTCTGTCTGAAACTGTAGAACCTCTGAATGAAGCTCTCAACATGCACTGATTCAATTGATCTTTCACAATCTCAAGAGTGCTCACACTGAAGAGGTATCGTTCTTCAATGGCAGATTGTTCAAACCCTGATCACAGGAGAATGCACAGGAAATAGCACAAGGCAAAGTCGAAATATCAAAAGGTGAGTTTCTCATTGCCAAAGATTGCTTTATACCTAAAATGGCACGCATTTCCAAGAAGATACACCCTTTTGCAATCATTTAAATCTTTTAATATTTTATTAAGTCCTTTTCAATAGTCATGACTTAATAATTGAGCACACTTTAATATTTTAAGTCATTAAAAATATTAAATTACCTTTTTAGAATAATTTAAGTGATATAAAAAATGTATTAAAGTCGATGTGACTTTAATAAAAGGCATTAAGTTAAATAATTAACTCAATCACTTAAAAATTCATAACTCGCTCAAAACTTCAAATATTCCTGCAGTCAGGCCGAAGTTTTATGACTCTAAATGCCACCATTGTGGAACTGGGCCATCGGGCTCAAAACCAGAATCATCAAACTCTCCAAAAGTACCACTCAATTCTCACCCATCCACCTGGGCCAAGCGGTCCACAAAGGGCTACCACACCGCTCCCTTTAGGTGAACCCGGTTTGAGAGGACATCACAAAATCAATCCTTTATTATCCCATTGGGATGTTTCCAATTTATTGAAATCAATAAATAAAACACTAGTTGAGGGAAAGGATACGTCAATATCATTTTATACATGGAAATATATACTAAGCATACGTCAATATCATTTCATACATGGAAATATATACTAAATGTTCGGGAGTATGATATTTTTCTTTGTATCTTCATTGGATTTTTCTTTTACATATCCTACATAATTCCCTTCTGGTTGATTCAATTTTATAGGAATGTGGAGCTCATCAGAGATTTGCAGTCCTACTTTGAGGGAGTAGGAAAAAAGATTACATAATGGCAAGTTGTGAGTGCTAGCAAAAAAATTGTTTAGATTAGGATGTTACTAGCAAAGCTTGAATTCCACATGCCCATTACATAATTTTGCGTGAGACAATTACATTTCCTTCCATAATCCATATTTCTCATAGTCCAGTTCGGCATCAAGATACCAAGCACATTAAGCTTCACATGCACTTTATTTGAAGTTGATTCAAGGTAGTGTGATTGATGTGAGCTATTGCACTACAAAGAACCATGTCGTTGAAATTTTCACCATACCCTTGATTCAATCAAATTTCTTCATTTGAGATCATTGTTGAGTGGTAAGGAAGTTTTTATTAAAAGGGGATAGGATCTAATGCCTCCTCCCTTCTACTAGATTTTACTTTCCTCATCAAATTAATATTAAGGGGAGGTGCTAAGAGGTTCATAGACACAATCTTGAAAAGTGCATTACTGGCTAGATTAGATCAGCCTAAGTTGGTTCTATGTATGTAGTCATGTTTATTTGTGTTTATCAACATGTAATAGTCACATGTGTCATGTAAATTGAATAAGGTTGCTCCTCAAACAACCTTCACTCTAGTGGCATTGAGGATCTTCTTTGTTACATCCCGATTTTATAGCTACTATTGCATAGGGCAATTGATTGTAATGTTTGAATCTTTGTGATGAATAAAACATGATTGATCGTGTTATCAATAATGGTGTTCTGTTTAAACGATGGTTTCATTTGATTATTACTTCTATTGATTTAATTCATGATTAAATGTTGCATACAATTATGGAATAATGTTATTCTAACTTTTTATGATGTTTTATGCAAACTGCTTTGTTATGAGCATATGACTGCCGATGTCATGTCATGGTGTGCAGGTTTGAAGACTGTTCCTCCGGACAAAGGAGAGACATCATTCGGGGAGGAACTTGGTCAGGTAAACAGTAACGATTACCAAATTGAGCATACACACACATACTATAGATTGAGTAAGCCAAGTCTGTTTGTTGAGATAAGGGTAAGTCATCTATAGGCTTGTTTATTGACATTAAGGTTCTGAATTCACTTCTTTATGTTTTAGGAGATGTGATTGTTTAAACATCAGACTTGCTATACCATGAACCAAGTATGAATGATGTGAAAGTTGTGTTAATGATTGATTGGGAACGCACGTACATCTATACATTGTGAACACGTATTTATATGTACAAACATATCAATACATGTGTATGTTAAAGCAGACAGATATGCTCATACACATGTGTCGACATGTCTGTACGCATACATACGTATACACAGGTATATATATATGTACACAGTCCGCCTGATGTTTGTGGTGAAAATAATATTTAATATTATTGCCTAGCAAATTTACATATATATTTATGTATAAATGTATATATTAACGATGTGATTATATTATGGATAAATACATAAATACATAAGTACCTATGTAAATATATTATATATTTATATATTTAAATATATGTATTAATATTAAGGTAATATTTACATATGTAAATATATATATATATATATATATATCACGATACAATGTCAGAAAATATATATATTTATATATTTAGAAATATTACACTTAATTAAAATACATATATGATTAAATATATAAATGTGTGATATTGAAATGTGAAATGTATAAATTTAAATGACACATAAAAATATTTAATAGAATAGAAATTGAACACAAAGGATTTAAATCCTTTAACAATAGTGAAATATTTCGATTTTGATCTCATTATGGTAATCGAGCCTTTTGTTTGAGATAATCGAATCAAAGTGAAGTCGAAATTTTTATAAAAGAACATTTGGAAAAGAGGAAAATACGATTTATTTTGAAAAGTTCATGAAAAGTTGCCTGTGAAAGTCACGCGCTTGGAGGAAAACGCGTCTGAAGCGCGCGGATGGAGAACTGGTCTCTGGGAATAACCAGCATACTGATCTCATGGCCAAAATGGTGACGTGGGAACATTTTAAACCTTGACCTTTTCATCTAGAACGAACTTCCTGATTTATTGCAACAAAATAACCTAAAAACTAAAAACGCCTTGAGCTGTCAAATCCGCCATGTGAGAGTTGAAAAATTCTTAATTTGCTGGCTTAAAAGGAAGTCGATTCATCTCTATTTTTAATGACTAAGGGTTTAAGAATCCGCCATGTATCATTTTTACTAATTTTGGGCACTTGTCAATCCACATGCCTTCTTAAGTGGAAAACTGTTGCATTTCGGGTATATAAATATACACGCCTTCCATTCATTGCATATGCACACATTGAGCAATCTGAGTTTAGTGTTAGGAGCCGTCCCTTTTCATTCTGTAACACACAGTTTATAATTCGAAGTTGGCTCTCATTTTAAGAGTTCAAAAATATTTTTTGAGCGATTCTCTTTAGCTGAGAGTGAGTTTTATTACTGCTGAGAGAAGCTTTTCTTAATTTTTGAGAGCATATTTCACCATTTGCTGGGAGACAACCCCTGTTATTATCTTCACCAATTCTGAGTTCACAGTAAGAAGTTGAGATTATTTTTCATCTGTAGCAAGTGATTAATTTCTGAGGAAGAGTTTGAGACTGGTCTGAGAGTGCTGGAAGTCTTTTGTTGGAGGTCTGAGGAGCTGCAAACCCATTCAAGGTCATCCTCTAAAGGGAAAAGGCATATACCAGGCATGTTGTTTCATCCTTCATGTTCTAGAGCATATTTCTTGATAAATAACTAAAAGAGTAAAATACTGAATGTGCATAGTTAGGGAATTGCATTGAGTTCAATACTCAGTTAAGATAAACAAGGAATGGTTCTATGTTGCACCATGTAAGTAAACTACCTTAAGGAATAGCTATGCATGTTTTCTGAAGTGTATACCTGATAGCATAAGTGTGTGCTTGCATTAAAGTGTGAATTATGCATGAACTCCATATGAGGAGTATATAGGGATTCAATGTTTAATGGATTGTGAAAAGGGAATATATGAGTAAAGAGCTTAGGGGATTAATTTACTTATCTTACATTAAAAGAAATAATGGAAAAAGATAAAAGGGAGGGATTTATTGCATTTTGAATGACTTCTGCATGTTGTGTATGATCTCTGTATATGGAGAATACGTAGATGTTCTTATTATCTATTAGGATCGAAATGAAGGCAGAATCAAGTAAAGTCTTTTAGCTTAAGTTATTAGGATAACAGAGGCAAGCTAAGTACTCCTAGGATAAAGATTTCCTAATTAGGAGGATTGATACAAGACACTTGTAGACTGTTTCATTTCTAGTATTAGAATGGACAGAGGATATTCAAAGCATTTTGACACTATCGGCTGATAAACCTATGTATAGAGTAAGGAAGCCTCAAGTCAAATCGGGCTCCTAAGTAGTAAGTTTATGATAGATGACCTTCATTCGAAGTACTGAATGAGAATACTTTGGCCAAAGTAGTGAAAAGTACGACATCCACTTAGGAGTGAGATGGTTGATACTACACTGTCAATTCATTGTGATCCGAGTACTAGATCAAGATTGTGAAATAGCAAGGTTCTAGTTGTGTAGAACACAGCACTATACTCAGTTGGTAATCGTTAAAGGATACCCTACCAATCTCTTCTTCGAAGGGAGGGTCGTTCAATCGGTGAAATGATTGTATGGGGATCCATTATAAGTCCGTGGTTACGGAAAGCTCAGTGATGTTTCTCCTCCACGGCTGAAGTGTACCTAAGATTTGAAAAGGACGGACTCGGACCTTCTTACTTCATTGCAGTGCCACGAAGCTATGTATGTAACTGTATTACTTTTTAACTCTGATTTATATTTGCAATGAAAATGAAATTCATGAGGAAACATATTGTAACTTGTACGTGTTTATCAATAAAGAAAGGAAGAAATTTTATTGTATTATCTTTGTTACTTGTTAACTTTACATGTTTTAAGTGAGAATTGGAAAGTTTTTTTTAACGCAAGGAACAGGTCGTTACATTCTTGATGCTTAACTTATCCACGTACCATGCATACCAACCTTCTCTTGTAAATTGTATATTGCATGCATTGATATTCTTGCGTGATGATTTGTAATCTTATTGTAATTTTGTTGGAGAGTTATAAATATGATAAGGGAACCTTTTTCCCATTTTAATTGGGTGTTCTTGATGTGAGTTTGGCTTAATATATTGATCCTAGTATTGATTTTTACATTGGTCACCAAGTTATCTATATTATATGGAAGGCTACTTTATGGCAACCATCTTATTTATATCTTCTTAGAAAGGTTGCTTTGTTACTTTATGGGAACCATCTAATTTATATCTTGGAAAAGCTACTTCAGGGCCACAAAATTATTTACATTATTGTAATGAGCCCTGCTGGCTCTCAACTCAAAACCCCAATTTTTCTTAAGTCTTTAAGTGTTATTTAGTTTTTTAGAGAAAATTTGATAGACAGAAGAGAAGGGGCGCACAGCATAAATGCTCATAAAAAGTAAATTTGCACTATTTTCTTCAGAATGAAAGTGTAGATTGCATTATTTAACTGTGACAAATAGATTGCAAATGATAAACATACCAGGAAATCTCCAGATTATTTAATTAAAGAAATTGCCAGTTTTGACAGCCGGAAATGATGAAAACAGGCATATGTCGACGCCTAGCCTCCAGATGTAACTTCTCCCACTCAAAAACTAGATACAATGAGTTGATAATAGTAGCCGCCCATGATGAAGCTCAAGGAAGTGCCAAAAAGGAAGCGCCCTAGCTTCTGGCTTCACACGCCATCCTCCAGGAGGCACAAAATTCAATGCAAATGTACGGCCAAAGAGAAAGTGATGTAATTACTCTGTTGGAACCACAGATTTGATGAAGGTGGCGCCTCTGGATGAAGAAACCCTCTTCTGTACTGCCAATAACTGAATACTGAATAATAAACCTCTGTTTAAAGCCTGTAGAACCTCTGAATGAAGCTCTCAATTGCACTGATTCAATTGATCTTTCACAATCTCAAGAGTGCTCAACACTAAAGAGGTACCGTTCTTCAATGGAAAGATTGTTCAAACCCTGATCACAGGAGAATGCACAGGAAATAGCACAAGGCAAAGTCGAAATTATCAAAAGTGGGTTTCTCATTGCCAAAAATTGCTTTATACTCAAATGGCACGCATTTCCAAGAAGATACGCCCTTTTAGCAATCATTTAAATCTTTTAATATAATATTAAGTCCTTTTCAATAGTCATAACTTAATATTTGAGCGCCCTTTAATATTTTAAGAGATTAAAGTATTAAATCACCTTTTTAGAATAATTTAAGTGATATAAAATGTATAAAGTCAATTTGACTTTATAAAAAGGCATTAAGTTAATTAATTAACTCAAATCACTTAAAAATTCATAACTCGCTCAAAACTCCAAATATTCCTGTGCCGTCAGAAGCTGTAGACTCCTGAACTGCCAACGCCTGCTGTGATCCAATCACTGGGCTCTGAAAACCAGAACGATCAACTCTCCAGAAAGTACCACCGACCCTCTAACCAATCCAGCTAGCCCACAAGGGTCCAATAAAGGGCTAACACAATAATCGCTCCCAAGAATTTGTCTAGAGAGGACATCACACCGCCTCCGAATTCCTGGTTTCGCCCATTAAGCAAACTCAAAGCCTGGATGCAAGAATACTATCACTCTCCCAAGTAGCATCCTCCGCCGGTAGATCCTCCACTTTTACCAAGTATTCCCTGATAACCCGCCTCCGAAGATGACGCTCTCTGGAATCCAGAATAGCCTCAGGTATCAAAATCAATTTCCCCTCATCATCCAGGGGTGGCAAATCAATAGAAGGAATCACATGTTGTCCCAACGCCTTTTTGAGGCGCGACACATGGAACACATTGTGAACCTTACTATCCACCGGAAGATCTAACTCATAAGCCACTTCATCGACACGTCTGACAACTCTGAAAGGTCCATAGTATCGCGGCTTAAGTTTCTCGGCGCCCTTCTTACGAAGGGTGGACTGCCTATAAGGCTGAAGCATCAAGTACACCAAATCATCGATCTCGAAAGACCGCTCCACTCGTTTCTGATCAGCATATTGCTTTTGCTGATTTTGGGCTTTTTGTATATTCTCTCTGAGTGCTCTCATAATATCCTGGTTCTCCTGTAATAAATCACCAGCACTGGGAACTCTACTATCACTCAGCAATCAGTCTAGAAAGCTCGGAGCATCATATCCATATAATGCTCGGTAAGGTGTCATCTGGATGCTCATGTGATGGGTGGTATTGTAGCAATACTCACAAAGGTATAACCACCTCACCCATGCCTTCTGCTGCCCTGAACTGTAATTCCGCAAGTACCCTTCCACCCATTTGTTGACTATCTCAGTCTGCCCATCTGTCTGGGGGTGGTAGCTGGTACTTGGAGTGAGCTCTGTCCCGCAAAGTTTGAATAACTCCTGCCAGAAGTTACTCATAAACCTGCTGTCCCTGTCATTGACTATACTCCGAGGCAAACCGTGCAGCTGGAATACCTCTCGGAAGAACAAATCTGCCACCTGGGTAGCCGTGTGTGTAGTAGTGATTGCGAAGAAGTGTGCATACTTCGTCAATCGATCTACCACCACGAAAATGCTGTCCTTCCCTTGAGCTTTTGGCAAGCCCGTGATGAAGTCCATGGACAAACAATCCCACTTCCTCTCAGGAATAGGAAGCGGTTGGAGTAAACCTGCAGGGTATGTATGCTCTTGCTTGTTCTGCTGACAAACAAGACATTCCCTGACATACTGGAGAACATAAGACTTGAGACCCTTCCAAGAGAATCTCTCCCGTACCTGCCTATAGGTCTTAAAGTAACCGGGATGTCCTGCCATGGGTGAATCATGGAATGACCTCAATACTCTGTCCCTCATCGCAGAACCTGGGACCAATAAAATCCTCCCTTTGTAGATGATAAGGTCATCTACAAGTGAATACCTGTCATCCAGTACTGATCCATCTACTATGCTAGAGGCCCATGGGTCCTTAGCATACTCTGCTACTATCAGATGTCTCCAGTCCTCTGAAACCAGTGTAATAGAGCTCAAGTGAGGACGGCGAGATAAAGCATCAGCAACCACATTCTGAGTGCCCTTGACATAGGAGATGTCAAAATCATAAGACTGAAGCTTGCTGACCCATTTTTGTTGCCTTTCATTAAGATCTCGCTGCCCAAGAAAATGCTTCAGACTATTATGATCGGTTTTAACAGTGAATTTACTACCAATCAAGTATTGCCTGAATTTGGTCATGGCATGCATGATGGCCAACATTTCCTTATCATAGATACTGAAGCTCCGTTCAGGACCTCTTAGCTTTCTGCTCTCGAAAGCTATCGGGTGTCAATCCTGCATGATAACTGCACCAATACCCTCACCACTGGCATTGCAATGTAACTCAAAGGGTTTAGTGAAGTCCGGTAGAGCCAAGACGGACACGTAGTCATGAGAAGTTTGAACTTCTCAAAGCACGCTTGTGCTAGTGGTGTCCACACAAAAGCACCTTTCTTAGTCAAATCAGTTAGTGGCGCAGCATGCCGCGAGAACCCACTAACAAACCGACGATAGAAGGCACACAATCCTACAAACCCCTGAGCTGTGTCAATGTCTCAGGTGTAGGCCAATCGATGATGGCTCGAACCTTCTCTGGATCCATGCTGACTTCTGCACCGCTGATGATGTGTCCCAGATATAAAAGCTCTGCCATGCCTAAAGCACACTTGGACTCCTTGGCGTACAAGGACTTCCCTGTCAAGTATACTCAGTACCTCATCCAAGTGAACCATGTGTTCCTCCCATGATTTGCTATAAACCAGGATGTCGTCGAAGAACACCAATACAAATTTCCTCAAGTGAGGATGGAAAACCCTGTTCATTGTAGACTGAAACGTGGCTGGAGCATTGGTTAAACCGAATGGCATAACCAAGAAATCATAGTGTCCACAGTGACATCGAACAATTTTCTCTATGTCCTCTCGGACTGGATCGATGATACCCATCCTCAAATCAATCTTTGAGAAGTAGCAAGCTCCATGAAGCTCGTCTATCAACTCATCTATCCATGGGATAGGATACCTGTTCTTTATTGTCTTCCTGTTGAGCATTCTGTAGTCAATACACATTCTGAGTGTACCATCCTTTTTCTTCACCAAAACAACTGATGAAGCAAAGGGTGACTTACTCGGCCTAATGTGCCCCATAGCTAAAAGCTCCTTAATAGTTTTCTCAATCTCATCTTTCAAACGCTTGGGGTGCCGGTAAGGAGTAATCATGATCGGTTTCGTGCCCTCATCCAGCTCTATAATATGCTCAATACCTCTATCAGGAGGTCTGCCTAGTGGAATTGCACTGAAAACCTTCGCATGTTTGATTCGAAGTTCCTGCACATCTGGATGGTAAGAAGAAGCTTGCTGCTCCAACTGTGAAGGCATTAGCTTGCACTCAGCAGCCCACTCTACCATATCGTGGCGAATCAAACGCTCCATTCTCCGGAGTGAAATTTCTCTAAGGTTGTTGTCCTTGATGGCTTTTAGAATATGATTGTGCCATCTATGCTGAATTTCATCTCCATGTCACGCAAATTAAGCGTGAACTCTCCTATTGCATGAAGCCACTTCATGCCAAGAACTATATCCGTTCCTCCCATGTTTACAACATAAAAATCTGCCTTAAACTCAAAATTGTTAAGTTTCAAAGGCAAGTCAGGTATCATCCTCTCACAGTTGAGAGTGTATCCATCTGCAACCTTCACACGTATGCCTTCAAACTGCTGAGTTTGAATTCCCCGTTTCTCCACTAACCGTGAATCGATGAAGTTGTGGGTTGCACCTGTATCTAGAAGGGATATGACCCTTTGACCAGCTAAGATCCCACGGAGTCTGAAAGATCCCTCTCTCTGCATGCTGGACATATGAGCCTCTTTTAATTCTGTTTCTACTACAATTTCTGCCTCATTTTCTGACTCTTCTCCATCTGTATCATAGATTGGAGCTTGCTGATCAGAAAAATCAGTCAATGCATCTCCCTCATAAAACCACTCCATGTGCCTGTTTTGCCCTTTAGGTTTGAGGGGGCAGTCGTGATTAAAGTCATACGGACCTTTGCAGTAAAAACAAAGTTTTCTCCTTCGTAAATCGTTCATTGTTTCTCGATCTAAAGGAGCTGCAAATTTCTTTTTCGGATCTGCATTATCAGCCTTCTTCGGATCTGATTTGTTCTCTGTATAGGAGGTAGTTGGCTTCGAGCCAAATGGCTTACGAGGTGTAGTTAGCTCCATGCTGCGAGCTTTCCTCATGGCTTCCTGTAAAGTAGGTGGATCAAATGCTTTTATCCAACCTTTCATGGGCTCGAAAAGACCCTCAATGAACAATATGATCAGCCTTCTCTCTGAGATTCCTGTCACCATCACAGATAGTCTTTGGAACTCTCCAATGTACGATTCCAAGCTACCTAACTGTTTCAGTTGTGCCAAATCTCTGAAGAATAGCTCAGGATCCCGTCTGTCAAATCTCTCTACCAGTCTATCAGTAAACTCCTGGTACGAGGTAATCCTGTCATGATGAAGAGTAGCCATACCATGAATCCACCAGTCATGTGCCACGCCATCAAGGTGAAGTGCTGCAAAACGAATGGCATCCTCCTCAGGCATGGGGCGTAGTGTCAAGAATGTGTCAAGCTTACTAACCCAGGCACGTGCTGTAACTCTACCACTGCCATCAAAGTTCGCCAAAGTAAGCTTATTGGTAGCCTGTCTAAGATCATTCTGCTTGTGTCTAGGCCGCCTGTCATTCCTGCTTCTGGTGTGTTCTCTCTTCTGGCTCATGAATCTGTCGAAGTTAAGGTGCTCCTTAACCCTCGGTGGCAATGCATCCCACTCATCATGCATAGCCATAATGTTATCTGCAAAATTTATCTCACCACCCTGTTCAACTTCGTCCACTTCCTCAGCATCATCTCTGGTAAAAGTAGGACATGTAGCTCTCTCAAAGGTGCGTGCTGGAGCTATGACTCTCTGAGGCTCTCTGTGAATACTGCCTTCACGATCTTGATCCAGATTCTGAGCTCTATTAATTGTCAAATTTTGGACATTTGTGCTGAGTTGTTGAAGAATAGTCGCCACCTGTTCTTGGCCTGCAACCATGCCTCTGAGCACATCTTTAGCTTCTCTGTCCTCATCATCCCAAGGATTCCTGTAAGAACTTCCTCCTTCCCTGTTAGCCATATTATCCAAGTCTATTTCCTCCTCCTGTTCTTCAAACGGAAATGGTGGGAAAGGATTATGATCACCTCTCTGATTTCTAGGGCCCCCTCTAGAGTAGAACTTGCCAAAACCCTCCTGGTGTGACTTCATAAATTTCTCTAACCCCACAAGCTGGCAGGATCAGTGCTCTGATACCACTGTGATGAGCCCTGCTGGCTCTCAACTCAAAACCCCAATTTTTCTTAAGTCTTTAAGTGTTATTTAGTTTTTTAGAGAAAGTTTGATAGACAGAAGAGAAGGGGCGCACAGCATAAATGCTCATAAAAAGTAAATTTGCACTATTTTCTTCAGAATGAAAGTGTAGATTGCATTATTTAACTGTGACAATAGATTGCAAATGATAAACATACCAGGATAACTCCAGATTATTTAATTAAAGAAATTAGCCAGTTTGACAGCCGGAAATGATGAAAACAGGCATATGTGGACGCCTAGCCTCCAGAAGTAACTTCTCCCACTCAAAAACCAGATACAATGAGTTAAGAATAGTAGCCGCCCATGATGAAGCTCAAGGAAGTGCCAAAAAGGAAGCGCCCTAGCTTCTGGCTTCACACGCCATCCTCCAGGAGGCACAAAATTCAATGCAAATGTACGGCCAAGGAGAAAGTGATGTAATAACTCTGCTGGAACCTCAGATCTGATGAAGGTGGCGCCTCTGGATGAAGAAACCCTCTTCTGTACTGCCAATAACTGAATACTGAATAATAAACCTCTGTTTAAAGCCTGTAGAACCTCTGAATGAAGCTCTCAATTGCACTGATTCGATTGATCTTTCACAATCTCAAGAGTGCTCAACACTGAAGAGGTACCGTTCTTCAATGGAAAGATTGTTCAAACCCTGATCACAGGAGAATGCACAGGAAATAGCACAAGGCAAAGTCGAAATTATCAAAAGTGAGTTTCTCATTGCCAAAAATTGCTTTATACTCAAATGCCACGCATTTCCAAGAAGATACGCCCTTTTAGCAATCATTTAAATCTTTTAATATAATATTAAGTCCTTTTCAATAGTCATAACTTAATATTTGAGCGCCCTTTAATATTTTAAGAGATTAAAATATTAAATCACCTTTTTAGAATAATTTAAGTGATATAAAATGTATAAAGTCGATTTGACTTTATAAAAAGGCATTAAGTTAATTAATTAACTCAAATCACTTAAAAATTCATAACTCGCTCAAAACTCCAAATATTCCTGTGCCGTCAGAAGCTGTAGACTCCTGAACTGCCAACGCCTGCTGTGATCCAATCACTGGGCTCTGAAAACCAGAACGATCAACTCTCCAGAAAGTACCACCGACCCTCTAACCAATCCAGCTAGCCCACAAGGGTCCAATAAAGGGCTAACACACTGTTCCCAAGAACTGTCTAGAGAGGGGACATCACAATTATCAAAAGCTACATCACAACCATTAATTGATTCTTATCTCAAAAAGACTTCTTCAAGGCCATTGTATTGTTTACATTACTGGTTTAGCTATTTTGATGCCACCTAGTTATCCATATCATAGGAAAAATAAACTTGGACTTCACAATAACTTGGCTGGCCCAAAAAAATTCAAAAAACTCAAACTCAGGGAAAAAACTTGAGGAAAAACTCAACATATTCTCTTAACACTTAAAAACACAAATTTGTAAAAATATTCTTCAAAAACATGCATGCTACTGAATTTAGAGAACATATTACTGATTTCGTTCATATATAGAACAAAATTAGAATTTAATACACATCATAGACTAAATGCCATGTTCAATACATATCAACTTCAAGTTTCAATAAAAATAAAAATTATAAATTATAATTTCAATGTCATAATCAATAAATTTCTTCTACAACTAAAGCTCAAAAAAATTTACTGCCACTGTGTGGATGTCCTTGAAATGGGTGGTATAGCTGCATCATCCTCAACAAAAGCCACAGCCATAGGATCATGCTGTGAATCTGATGAACCCCTAATTGATGGCTTGCCAGCATTACCTTCAAGCTCAGACACCACTGCTAAAAAAAGAGACTCAAATGATGCAAAATGATAGAAGTTTCAGGCTGAATGAACTTATCTAAACACAGCCAAGTTTTTAAATGAAAATTGTGAGTTATTGTTGAGTTTTCGGCAAGATTTTGGCCAAAACTCAGCAATAACTTGCCATCAAGTTTTACTAAAAGTAACTTGTGAACCATTTCCACAACTCATAAGTTGCATGAGTTTTTTGCTAGATTTGCATCTATGATCCATATTATTCGAAAGCCTACTTCAGGACCATCAGTTTGTTCTTATTTGTGAAATGTTGTTATGGGTCTACCATGCTATCAACATTCCAGAAAGGCTACTATCCGTGGCCAGCATTTCATTCTTATCTTGCAAGGGGTATTTAATGGTTACTAAGTTACTCATATCATTGAAAGGGCTACGTCAGGGCCACCAATTCAATCTTATCTCAGAAAGGTTTCTGTAGGGCCACTAAGATTTCATTTTAATTTGAAATAAAAGTTGAATATAATGAACTGGTCTGGCGAGAGTTCCCTTTTGATGAAACTAAAAATGCCTAACATCAAGCAAGGCCTATCTACTGGTAATGGTCAATGCTACTCCACATAACTTTCATTTCTTTAAGTTCCTCAGTAACAACTAGTTTACCTTTATGATTATATCATTTTTTCAGTACAGGTATCCAAGTGGGGACAATGTATAGCATTCACATCCTTGACTCTCATTTTATCTTCTACAAATCCAAACTACCCATGGTAAAAAGAATATAGGATTATGAATCACTATGAAGGAAAATTTAATATGAAAAATACCACAAAAGATCTTTATTTAAGTGCATTTTGCAATCTAAATAAGAATTGTACCTCAGTTCAATCAATATACTTTCTCTTCCATCATAGCCAACATAGTGGTCCCCAGATTTCTAAGGATCAATTACATTCTTGCAGTTAAAATGTGACATATTTTAGACATAAATAAATCAGGCAATTGCATACACTGTTGAATATTTGGCAGACTCCTCCTTATAGCTAAATCTACTGTTTTCCCAAGTTGATAATGATTTATCTTTTCTAAAGATCCTATTTTGAGAAATGTTCAATATGAGCACCTGCAAGACTCTTGTGAAGCATTCCTTTTCTCGTGATGAAGGTTCTCCCAAATGTACAGTCCTGGTAACATCTGTTGTACCATCAACATATTGACCACCACTATCTAGCAAGTACAACTTCTTGTCATCCACAATGTTGCAAGTATCTGGTTGAGCATGATAATGAATAATTGCTCCATTCTCACCAGAGCCTAAAAATGGAGAACATTTTGTTAAAAATATTGTGCCTTCAATGGCTAAAAGAAATTACAGAATAGAAATTTCCAAATACAACAATTCAATGAAATCACACTTTGGAAAAATGCTATTTTGTGCTGACTACATTGTACAATACTCTCAAACCGAGAATTGAAAGCAAGGAATCTGGAAAAGGAATAACATTCAGAAATCTCTTGAAGTTTCATCAGTAAAAGTAAATTATTTTATGGATTTCCAAAATAAGGCAGACAATTTTAAGGTGATAGTACTCAGCTTTTCAAGAAATAAAAAGCACTTACATACAAATTGTAACTTTAAACAGTTTTCAGATCTAGTTATTTAAGAGACCAGTGAGTAAGCATGAGATGACAAAGCCAAAAAAGCACTTTATAATGTAAGTCAGTGCAGGACACAAGGAAAAAATTGTTTTACATAGATACTAGTCAAGATAGGTAATAAAAATTTGATATTTTTAATTGAAGCTAGCAAAATAGATTCTGAGAGTTCTGATTGAAATTCTTGTCAACATTATACCACTCTCTTCGAACTTGTATTTGTGCTTTACATACCTAATGCTAAAGGACTCTACAACTGAATAAGTTGGCAAGAAGTCAACACCAAAGAGCCACTTACATCACCACTTACCTAATGCTAAAGGACTCTACAACTGAATTGTGCTTTACATACCAATTCTTGTATGGGTACAAGGGCATTAATTTCGGGAGATCCATTACCAATCAATATTTCTTTCTTTCTTCCTTTCCTCTGCTCTATCCTTTTAGTATTTCTTTATTCTTTGTACTTCTCAATCTCGTTAGGCATGCAGGTCTTCAAGTATTAAGAGATGTCTTGCAAGGAGTCTTGACATACAATCAAGTATGTCTACTTTCTTCCTTACTCTTAGGTTATCACAAATGACCTCCAGGGGGATTTTCCTCTGTTTGGCTTCCTTTTATATGTGTTTTTTCACCAATATATCCCATAGATTTACCAGGTCCTGTGTGAGTTCATCTTCTCTTTCTTGATATTAATTTAATATTAAAGTGACAAAAAATAAAATAATATCAAAAAGTCACTTAAAAGAATAAAATAATAATTTATTCTAGAAGCTTCTTGAAAATACTTGTGAATTCTTTATAAGGAGCTTTTGGAGGGCATTTGAGATTATCCGGAATCAAATACATTTTCTGAATATTGGAGAGCTTGAATGCTTGACATAGCTGGAGAAGTTGAATTCTCTAAGTTTGCTGGTTTTGGTTGTGTAACACCAACCCTGGCTAGTTTGGAGTGAAGGATATTTCAGTCCTTTACATTGAGGCAAAATTTTGTGGCTTATAGCCAAATTTTGGAGATTGGAGAAGAAAATCGAATTCATCTTATGTTGCAGATTTGGGTTGAAGCATTTGCAGTTAAGAAGGGATGATTTGCCTTGAAGAAAAATCAATTTTAGAAGTTCATTGCAGCAATTTGAAGTCTGTGTTTTCACTTCGAGTAGTTCCTCAATTCCATGCCAAAGGGAACATTTTGCCTAAGGAGAGAAGGCACGAATTCTGGAGTCATTGCTGATGGTGATTTTTGCATATTCTTCCATGGCTGGGCGCTTTTAGAAGTGGTGCGATTTTGTTCAAAGGAGCATTATAAATTCTGATTAAATTCTCCAAGGGTCATGTGAGGTCTAGAAAGGCTGGTGCATCATTCTTGAAGGCATTGGTACCTCCAGCAAGAAGAATCGATTTTTTATATGGTTGCTGCTTCAGAATTTCCAAGTTCCTCTTTGTTGCTAAAATGCATTTAGTCTATGTACTTCATGTAGGAGTTAAGAGCTGATGATTATCAGCATTTAGTGATGTAATTACAGTCCAATCATAAGCAAAATAATATATTGTATTGCTGTTGTAATCACAGCCACTTTGCATCCTAGTTTCAAACATGGAAATTAGTTTAAGTATTCATAGTTGCATTGTATAATCAGCTTGTAAAGCTCTCATGCTATTGCAAATAGATATTGGAGTGATAAGGAGTTTGCTTGCAAATTATTTGTCCAAATATCTATCTTATGTATCTGCATTTCATTAAGTTAGTTTGCTTGCCAACTGTTTGTCAAAATGTCTAGTTGGCTGTAGGTTACTATTTATATGTATTTGTTGCATCTTAGCTCATCTATTGCATCCGAGAAATACAAAAACAAGTGCATTCTCATATTAGCAGCAGTTGTAGAGTTAATTACATTCTCATTTTATCATCAAACAACAAATTATACAATCAACCATTACATATCAGCACCTACAGCAGTTGCAAGACAACTGTTTAACAAAATTACAAGGACATGTTTGAGAAGTTTTGGGCCAGAATTCGCAAGGCTCATTACATCATTTTAACCAGACTTCTTTGAAAGCAACGCTACCAAATGTTTACTTATTCTTCTATCTGTTAAAACTAGTACTTGAAGTTGAATTAATGACAGAAATAACAATCAATGGTAGATAGAGAAGTAAAAGTATACTTTATTCACACATGAAGTTATTACAAAAGTAGACCAAAGACAGTTACAAGGATCAAACTACTTTCCTTGACAATGCCAAGGCCATTTGAAGGACTCAACAGTTGCCATGAGAACACAACAATCTATCGACCGACTCCTATAACTATCAAAAGATGAAAACCAATTAATACATAGTCAAATACAACCATATTAACAAAGCATAATAAAGGCATTGTAGGCTAACTACATTTAACTTATTTGATTTTTTACATGGCTGCTAAGACATTCTCCTTCAAATGCATTAACACGAAGAAAAATAACCTTCCCCCACAAACTCATAAATCTACAACTCATTAAGAATTTTTAGGGATCATCCTCTCTATGCATGTGTTAATATTATCCATAATCTCCTCATTAGCCCTAAAGGAATCAAAGAAGAAAAACTTTGGATTCAAGCAACAGGCAACAACATGAATGTGTTGGTGAAGTTGTATATTCCACCTCTAACCAATTATCTGCCAAAAGGGTTCATATTTTCTTTTGTTTGATCATAAAAATGTTGAATTGCCTCCTTGGCCTTGTCCATGGCCTCATATACATAACCCATTTGTCTTTTCTCCACATCCATCAACTGTAGAACTTTAACTAGAAGTTCTAATACCTAAACATAAAATATAGAAAATAAAAATTTGATTTTGAACAACAATGAAAAAAATCTAAGTTGCAGGTTCTAGTACAAGGTCAAGTACAGGTACGAGGTTTTGGTATGCCGATATGAAGAAATTTCATGTATATATATATGTAACAACAATGAAAAAAATCTAAGTTGCAGTTCTAGTACAAGGTCAAGTACAGGTACGAGGTTTGGGTATGCCGATATGAAAAAATTCCATATATATATATATATATATATGTATATGTATATGTATATATCCATATATATATATGGATATATACATATACATATATATATGTATATATGTACATATATATATGTATATGGATTTATACATATACATATACATATATATATATATATATATACACATGTACATGTGTATATATATATCCATACATACATACATTTATTTTAAAAATTCCATATCAGCATACCACCTCATACCTGTAGCCAACCTTGTACTAGAACTTGCAACTTAGATTTTTTTCATTGTTGTTCAAAATCAAATTTTTAATTTTCTATATTTTTTTTGTTGTATGTATGTATTTGTATGTGTGTATGTGTGTGTGTATGTGTGTATGTATGTATGTGTGTGTGTATGTGTGTGTGTGTGTGTATGTATGTATGTATGTGTGTCATGTCCCCGAAATTTTAAAGCTAAATCTGAGATATTGAAACACAAATAACCAAACCGAATAAATATCAAAATATAAATACAAGAAATTGCCATTCAAACATCACTATTATAATTATAATTATCAAGATAACTTTATAATCATAATTAGAATCCTAAATATTATTTGTAAATACTGACAACTTAAATATCACATATATAAAGAAACTAATCTAATGTTTCGCGAACTAAACAACAAGGGATATCCCTATAATTGTAATTATCATTTAAAATCATATTGTAAATATCATAAAATAAACAAACAAATATTATAAAAAAGAAATCACAAAAGGAACAATACTGAAATCTATTAACCAAATAAACAAATAATAAATATTATAATGTTCATGCTGAGTATGAAATTATAATATCTACATAAACATTCTTAAATAATAAAAATACATTATAATGCTCATGCCAAATGTTTAGAAACTTTGGAAACCATTGTTAATAAATAAATAAACTAAACCTTAAGAATTGGTGCCTCCAAAAATAAACAAAGAGCAGCGATCTTTTAATAACTAGTAACCAACCAATATACAAGTGGTCTTTATTAATGAAAAGGCACAATTAAGAGGTACGGGTCATGAAGAGTCATGCCCTTGGGAGAAGGACTGATGAAATATATAATCCAAAACAAGAAAGGAAAAGGAGAGGAGGGAAGAGGAAGAGAAATACGGGTGGTATTTTCTGAGTATTGCAGCAGATTGCTATTCATAAGAGAAGATAAAAGCAGAATTAGGAAAACAGTTACCAACAAGGAAAATATGCAAGAAAAAGAGATATGTACAAATCTCAAATAAGTAAATAACAGGTTTGAAAAGAAATATAGAATTAGCAAGTATAATATATATATATATGGGTAGATCTGTGAATTATATGCGAATATACAATAATGATGCTTGCAGCAATTATTAAGCCTTATAAGTAATTATGATAATTTAAATAAGTACGGATAATAGATTCTTATATGATTGATTTACACTAATGATATCGCTTGAGTGCTAAGAACATGGAATCGACTTGGGAAAGGAGTAAAAAGATCTGCATAGCATTTCTAGTATTAATATGTATTATTACTGTGTTGGCGTAACAACTAACACCTTTGGAGTAAGAGTTGGTACGGACAGCTATGCACATTACGCAATGAGTGCTCTTCAAATTAGGAGGGGAAGCTCCCTAGTTGTGCTTGACAAAAGTACTTGTAAAGGAAAATAAACTAAACTATATCCTATCTTTTTGTCTCAGCTGTAAGAGGTACAAGGCTTTCTCGAAAACTATATACGTTGCAGCTAAATATTTTCTGGTTTCGCAGATTACTAACTACAACTAGGCTAATTACTTAAAATCTATCCAGTTTCCTCAAGAAAACAGAGCATGAGGAAATGGAGCAAGGATGACTATCTGACGATAAACAAGTATAGATTCTCAACTTGAAGGCAAGGTGGCACATCTATCAGCTCAATCTAAACAAGTTTATTATTCACAAAACACCATACGATAAACAAGAACAGATTCTCAACTTGAAGGTAAGATGGCACATCTATCAGCTCAATCTAAACAAGTTTATTGAACACAAAACATAATTGATCTAACTAAGGAAAGAATTCACCATCATAATTGCATGAAACCCAAGTGGCATAACAATTCATCATAACAATAAATACGCATGAACAGATACAAAACGAGTAATATTGAAGGAAAGGTAGGCACAACATATATTCCTCTCTCGTGCAAAAGTTCGTGAACAAATACAAAATAGCAATACTACAGGCAAGGTGGGCACAACATGTATGCTATCACGCAAAAGTTATGTACAAATGAGCAAAAGCTCTTATTTATAGACATTGAAAGGTGTAGGGAACCCTAAAATCACCTTGAGTCAACTACAGTCTTGCAATGCATGCAACATTTTATTGCTAAACCCTAATATAGCAAACTATACAGTTAACTGGAAAATTACCATCAGTTAACCGAAACATCTAACCTAAATGGACAATGTGCAAGCATGCACGTCCTTATTGAAAGCAAAGCTAACTGGAACACTACCCTCAGTTAACTGGGGACCCTAATCCTAACTCCTGTGAAGATAACTCCAAGGAAGAGATATGCGTGTATGAAGTTAGCAAGTGAACTCAAGACTGAAAGTTGAGTTAATGTTGCTCTTGATTCTATCCTCGAAATTAATTGCAGGTTCCAACTAGCAGATCACTCCACGTCATCTCGGTCTAACACCTCGACCAAGAATTCATCAATCACACTGTGTTTTGGAACTTTAACACTGTCCAAAACAACAATCTATTTCTTCAGTTCTCTGTCACTCTCCTTGATTGTATGCATGCATTCTCTGACATCTTCAGCAACTTTCTTGAAACTAGCTGAAATCACTGAAATATTCTCCAACTTAGCTGCCACAGGATCTTCTTCAAGGTTATCACGAATCAGCTTCTCAAACTCAGCTTGTACTTCATTCAGTGCAATATACGTGCCATCCTCAAGAAGGTAATGACACAGAATCTGAACAACAAAACCACTGACAAGTGCAAGAGCTCCGACAACATTATCTTTCAATGAAAACAACTTGGTAGAGATCTTTTCACATATCTCCATTTTGAAAAGGTGTTGCTCCTTCCAAGTGAAGACCTTATCTCTATCTTCATCAATCTCCAAGGCATCATATGCAACAGACAACTGAGATACAAGAACTCGATCCTTGCCCAAACTCTCTGCAACCGAAATTTCGAGCAGTTGAATGCCTTGACGAAGTTTATGTGCATCACTCCTCAACTGATACAAATCCATAAGACGCCAACCTGTAGTAATTAAGCTTTCAATCCAGTTATCCAAAAGTTTGCCATGATTGACTAACTAATTCAACTTTCGTTGTTCTGCAGGTGTATTCTGTGGAAACACAGGCGCTCTACTCGAATTTCCGTGGACAACATCAAAGATATATTTACGAAGTTGATTGTTCTCAGCTTTAAGCAATGCCTTATCTTCTCCATCCTTTGTGATGCGTTCTTCAAGATTATTGGTGACAATCTTAAGAAGGCTCACGTCTGTCTCTCGAGTGGTCCTACCAAGATTAGCCTTGGTGAAAGTAAAGTCACCGACTTCGACTTCATCTAGGCTCTTACCCTCTAGAGGAGTAGCAACCTCTATAACAATCTCTGACTCTGGAGTCTTCTCGATATGCACCTGCTTCTTGATTTTCTTGTTTGACCTTCTCTGATAAGGTTCAACGAACTCAGATAAAAGAAGGTTGTATGAAGGTTCTCGGCTTTGTCTCCCCAAACTTCTCTCGAGCCAACAAGACTGAACAATATTATCAATTCGAGGAGAGACTGTCCCTGATGTATCAACCTGTGGTGGTTCGGTTGTCTCTGATCCTACTCGAACTAGTACCTCAGGCTCTGAATCTATATCAATAGGCTGCACATGTGACAAACTAGGAGGTGAAATATGAGGCTCAGCCTGAATGACTGTCTCTACTGGGATCTCAGGTGCATTCTCAACTTGTTTCTGCTTCCTTTTACCAGTAGTCCTCTTTCCTTTGTTTCCGCTGAGTCTAACCCCTTCAGGTAGCGTTACAATAGCCTTGACCTGAGGCCTTGACCTCGAAGTAGAAGGTAATGAAGAAAAATTTACTAGCGGCTCTGTAACAGGAACTGACTTTTTCCTTCGTTTGCTCTCTAAGAATTGCTTCCTGGTCTTGATAACTAATCTAGACACCTCTTCAATAGAAGTATTCTCCTTAGCATACCAATCTGGTGAGCGAAATGGCTGTCGAGCAATTTGATCCTTGACATATGAATTGAGAAGAACCTCTCCATCATCATCTGATAGACCATCAACATCCTCTAATAGATAATTAGAGAGCTGAGTGATAGTGAGTCTACAATAGTGACGACGACGAACCTCGAATTCATCTTCACAATTAGCCCAAAAATCTTCAAGTGCTGGCTTATGTGCAATCCCTCGCTCTAACCTGGCTGCATAATGACCCAAAGGATCATAGGAATGCCTCTCAGTATGAGTTTTAAGTTTGAATCTCTCCATCTCAGTTGACATATGCTTAGCATCTGCTGCAGTTCTGCATGCGAAAATGCCCAATCCAAACGGAAAAGTAGCTGCAGACTTATGACGACTGCAAAGAAAGGAATGGACATGTTGCATCT
>VDFB02187650.1:0-23218 GCA_007258455.2 Sequoia sempervirens | reverse complement strand
AGCATCGTTAATCATATAGATCATTAGTGCAGATGGAAAATCAAAGGATAATCGTTAAATTCACTCATTAGCAACAAGAAATAATCATTAGACAATCATTCCACCAATCCTATCATCAAAATATCGCAAAGCACACAACCAGACAGGAAATCCAGAAAAATCCGGATGGAACAGATTTTCGCGGACAACTCAAAATGCACCGGAAATAACCCCAACCCATGGAATAAACCCAAACCGGGAAAATCCGGGAGTGAGGAAATTCCGCGACGACCTCGGAAACCCGAAAAATGATGGATGCGAACCAAAACTCGAATGATCACAGGATCTTCCCGACCCGAGCTTGAATGATCCCAAAACCGACGATAAGCAACAAGACCCATGAAGCAAAGGATTTAGACCCCTCGAAAGCACACAAAGGATGAATCTCCACATCAAAATAAAGATGCCCTAATCTGAATGGCCAAACCACCCGCCATTAAAACCAGAACAAGCTTTAAGGTTTAAAGATAATAGCTAAGGATTTACCTAAAGCCACCAACATGGTACGGGGCAAGGGCTGCTCAAGCACAATAAAATCTTTGTTCTGGGCCGAACACCAAAGGAAACCCTAATTTCTCACAATGACACATTTCGCGCCCGAAACAAGCAAGCAATTCGACCCAGAATCCCGTCTAAAGGATATAATCTCACAGACAAATGGAGTTCACAAGGCACGAAAAATGGGGGTTCCATAACAAAACAGATCCGACCACGACTCTATAAATACGAAATCAAAATCAAATGAAGGGCTGACCCAAATCCAACGATACCCGAGGCAAGAAACCCTCAATCACCACACAAGCAAACAAAAGGGAAATGAATACATACCATGGATCAAAGCGAACAGAATTCGAGGTCAGAAAATCGACCACGCGGCAAACACGTTCAAGCAATAGAAATACTAGCACCAACACTCAAGTAATCCTCGCGCAAACAAACCAGGATCAATTCTCAAAGCTTCAAATGAAAATTCTAAATCGCCAGAGCAAATCAAGTGAATAGGTGAACTCAAAATGATGCTCAAAATGCCCTAAATTCGACCTTATACCCGCCTGAGCAAAGGTACCTCAACCATTAATGCGCGACAAGACATTTATGACAAGTCTAGAAACCTGAGCCCCAAGCAGAATTTCAGAAAATCCCAAAATGCGCGGAGACACGGATTCCGTGGAAATGCAGAAACCGGGGAAATCAGGAAGATCGAGATTTTGGCAGCATCCGGGAAAATCTGATAGGACCAGAAAATCCCGAAGTCAGGCAGAAACCCAGAATCGGAGAATCCTGCCAGAAACGGACAAGGAACGAGGGCCCGGTAAAATCCGCCAGAGATGGAAAATCCCAGATCCAGGTGAAAACCCGGACTTGGCCAAAAACCTAATTTCATTCAATTCCAACCTCAAGGAAGGGTCCAAGCGAGCAAGACCAACATGCCAAGACCCTAGAATGATAAATCCAATAGAACCAAAGGTCAAGACACCAAAAAAGGAGGGTCCCCACTCCAAGTGGGGCGTGTGTGCAAAAACTACACAACAAATGATGACTCTGCTGGGGAAATGCTCTTGAGCATTTCGATGACAAACTGGAATCAAGAACCCAGAACTCAGGATTTCAACTCAGATACCCAGCCACCACCTTAGGGTAAATCAAAGAAATTCCCAGTTAGTCAGACATTCCTATACCAGGGTCTAAGTGTGTGCACATGCATTTATTACCTACCCTCAGTTGCAAGAAGAACCAGACATGGTATGAACAGGCTACGCAAAGATTCTCACTCTAAAAGTAACCTGGATAGAGCCTCGCTGCCAGTCAGGCGTCCATAGCCCCGACGAGGTTATCGCTGTGGTCCTCCTGAATATAGCTCTACTGCCAGTCAGACATCTATAGCCCCGGTAGAGATATTCAGATCCCCCTGATAAGTTGAATTCCAACCTCATGATTCTCAATACATTTTTTTTTCTTTTTCTATTTTTTTTTTTGCTAATGTTTCTTTCTTTTTCACTCATTTTATTCAACCTGTGAATAGTGAAGTTCACACTCAGGGCTGAGAACCGCAGTGGCACTAGAGTAGAAAAAAGATTTTTCACCTGTCCAGACCTTATAAGGACATTTACAACTTCAGGTATATTAAGGATTAAAGGTATAAGACCCCAATATATTCTTGTTCAGACTAACTAGAAAACCTTTGTCTCAACCCAAGGACAAATGACATAGGTTAAAGAATTCATACCACGGTATTCTGGAAAAATGATCAAAGCTTGTAAGGGAAATACCAAGAACATTAGACCGACTTTGTCATTGCTACCATACAGATGCACCCACAATCCCAAGGAGAGAAAGGACCAAAAGCAAGAGCAATGCAAAACAAAACAAACCAAAGCAAACCTACTCTAACCAAATGAAACAAGCAAAGCAAAGAAAGAAATCTACTCTAACCAAAGCAAGCAAACAAGCAAACCAAGCAACCTAAACTAACTATTTATAGGGCAAAGAGCTGAAAACAGCTCAAGACTGGAAATAATGTTTCAGATACTGCCCATTGACAGGCAGTGGTATGTCCTCTCCCGTGAGAGTCCTTAGACGGAAGGCATTATCTCCCAGTATTTCGGCAATCTGATACGGGCCAAGCCACAGTTTATCAAATTTTTTATGACTCCCTTTCTGATCATGCGGCTTATCCCAATACAGGACAAGGTCAGAAATCCTAAAAGCCTTAACTTTTGCTCTCCTATCAAACCATCGCTTGACTACCCCCTGATGTTTGGCAAATTTTTCAAGCGCATTGTCTCATTTTTCCTCAAGGTGCAATAATTCAGCCAACCTCGCTTCCCTTCTATCGTCCTCATCATAAAACTAGTTGATAAACTGTAGAGTTGGGATTTTGAGTTGGATAGGGAAAACCGGTTCCAGACCGTACACTAAATGATAAGGAGAGGTACCAATAGAGGACTTAACTCTGGTACGATCTACCCAAAGAGCAAACCGAAGCTGGGTGTGCTAGTCTTTTGGGTTCCTCTCTAACAATTTTTGGATGACAGTCAACAGGTTCTTATTAGAGGATTCAGCTAGACCATTCCCTTGGGGATAATAATTAGACGCAAACTTTACAACAATACCATGATCAAAGGCCTAGTTTGAGAATTTCAAAGCTGCAAAGGCAGGACCATTATCACATACCACAGCAACAGGACATCCAAACCGATTGAGAATGGCAGATTCAAGAAAATCAATTACTACCTCTGATGTACACTGCCTACAAGCAAAAGCTTCAGTCCATCTTGTAAAGTAATCAGTTATGGTGAAAATATACCTGTGTCCTATAGAGGATGGTGGATTGATGGGACCTATGAAGTCCATACCCCATTGAGCAAAAGGTTTTACCTCAGTGACCGGTTGGAGCGGAAGTGCTGCACACCTTTCTCTTGTTGCTGCAGTCTGACAAGTGTGACAGGTTCGTCCATGATGATGGACATCCTTAAACAATGTAGGCCAGTAGTATCTTGCCCTCAAAATCTGATTCGCGGTAGCAATCACCGAGCCATGACCAGTACCATATTTTTCATGAAATTCACTCATTACCCTTTCAGCTTCCTGTCTTCCAAGGCACCTCAAATAAATACCTTCGTGATTCTTCTTGTATAGGACAGCTCCTTTCAGCATGAAACTATCACTTTTCAATCTCAAGGCTCGCCTCTGAACTGCATTAAGATGACCAGGAGCTCGCTGATTCAGCAGATAATAGACTATATCATCATACCAGCCCTCTGGGGAAACTTCTTCAACATTATAATTATGGACAGACAATTCAGGGCCCATCTCTGCCATGGTTTGGGTGAGTCCTTGTCCTCTTACCAGCTTCATCGGCTGGATCTCAATGTCATACTCCTGAAGCATGGTCACCCATTTAGCTCTGCGCTCCCCTAACTCGTTTTGCATCAGTAGCAACTTAACTGCAGAATCAGGAACAATTGCAAGCACCTTATTTCGAAGGATATAATGCCTAAATTTCTTTACTGCTCGCACCAGGGCATATGCTTGCTTCTCCACACCTGGGTATTTCAACTTAGCATTCTTCAATGGTGCACTCATGAAAGCAATGGGATGCTCATTCCCCTCATCAGACTTTTGTGTCAGCATCCCAGCACATGAGTGGTCTGAAGCAAAGGAATAAATATAAAAAGGCTTACTGTAATCTGGACTCACCAACACTGGAGCATCGGCAATGGCTCTCTTAATCTCTGCGAAGGACTCCTTCGCTTCTGTAGTCCACTCGACCTTGGCATCTTGCTTCAACATAGCATTTAACGGCTTTACAATCTCAGCAAATCCAGTGATGAATTTCCTGACAAAGTTAATCTTACCGAAGAAGGATTTCATCTCCTTTTTGCTGGCAGGTGGCTGAATTTTCAGGATGGCTTCCACTCTCTCCGGGTCTATAGCAATTCCTTTCTCTGATATCACGTGCCCCAACAGTTTGCCTTCTGTAACTCTGAAGATACACTTTTTGGGATTCAATGAGATGCCAAATTCTCTGCACTTCTAGAATACCTTATGCAGATCTGAAATATGATCCCCTCTGTTTTTGGAGAAAACAGTCAGATCATCCATGTAAATGATAATGCACTTCCCTATGATGTCTTTGAAGGCAATGTCCATAGCTCACTGGAACGTGGCTCCCACATTAATAAGCCCAAATGGCATCCTCCTGTAAGCGAAGGTTCCCCACTTAGTTGTAAAAGCGGTCTTGTGTCTGTCCTCATATTGGACCATCACTTGATTATACCCTAAATACCCATTCAGAAAGGACATCATCTGTGATCCATTGACCACTTGTAGCACTTCATCCAAAGAGGGAACTGGGTAGTTATCTTTTTCTGATGATCTATTTAGATTTCTGAAGTCAACACAGAGCCTAATTTCACCATTCTTCTTTCTTACCAGAACCAGATTGGCCACCCAAGTTGAATGCCTGACAGGAAATATGATCCTGGCAGACAACAACTTCTGAACTTCCTTCTATATGAGTGGCTCCAACAGTGCATTAATAGGTCTCTGCCTCTGTCTGAAAGGTTTGGCGCCTGGCTTCAGAGGTATAGTATGAGTTATGATGGATGTATCGTAAGTCTTCAAGTCTTCATAACCCCATGCCACTATATCTGGAAAATTGTATAGGGCTTTGATTATCCCCTGTCTTTCTTCAGGAGTATAGACCTTACCAATGAAAATATTCTTTACATTATCCTCAGTACCCACATTGTGAGTGTCACACTGTCCACTAATAGATTCTTTCTTTGTCTCTTGTTCTTGATCTCTAATTTTGTCCATATCGAAAATTCTCTCTAACTATACCATTCCCTTTGGAATAGTATTGGACTTCAAATTCAGCACACCCTCTAGATCCAATTCTGCTTCTTGAGGCTCTGTTTCATCAATGATCTGTGAAGCAAAGACATCTGTGTTTGTGATAAAGTCTAGGATATGTTTATCATCCTCAAACACCTCAAAATTAGTTACATTGTCAAGAACCGGCGGCACGGTGGAGTTAATTCAATCTAAGAACTTTTTCAACTCGACAGACAGAGGCTGCAAGTGTCGGGTCGCTTTAGAACTTCAGCGCTTGATTCTTTTCCGTGGGATCAGTTGGATATTAAAAGCATCAAATCGCTCAATGAGGTCCCACACTCTATGCTTATAGTTGGTCATTCTCCTATCGTGACATGAATACTGCTTTCTTACTTGTTTGACTACTAATTCTGAATCGCCAAAAACTTGTAGTACCCTGACCTTTTTCTTGAGTGCCATAAGGAGTCCATGAATTAATGCTTCATACTCAGCCACATTATTGCAATGAAATTTGAGCCTATGAGTCATAAAGAAATTTTACCTTTCGGATCACCAACTCGCACCCTCGGCCTCCACTTCCATGCTTCTTGATTTGGATCACTCAATTTGAGAGTCCAGCATTCTGCAGTGGTATTTTTCTTCATTCTGTCTTTTGGTTTATCAGTGTTAGAGGCTGCCTCAGTCACCACAGGTTTCTGGCTTTCGCACTCTTCTTGGACATTCTGCTCATCTGCCTTAACCGCCTGAGCTAGATTCATGCATTTTTGTACTTGTTTTACTACTGTCTGACACAGACAACATTCCAACTCTGAAGGAGAAGCATTGTGGACTCTACACCAATTTGGTAAGAGTAACTCCTTAAAGCTTGTCCTCTTTCCCAGGTAAGTCTGATTCTCCATACATTGCTTAATGAATTCCTGGAAATCGTCCAATAAGCTGATCTATTTGTCTTCAGGTTCTTCCTCTTCTTCGACTAATTCTGTCAGAACTTCAACATGGCTGGACCCTGTCCCAACATCAGCTGGCATCGTATGCAACATCAGCACCTCTTCTGCATCTGATTCTTCATATTGAGCCGAAAGCAGGTAGTTTCCCATTTTGACCTTTGATACTAGAATTTCTGCTGAAGTCTTTTGATATTTCGTTATCATATACTTCATTCTAGGCTCCCTATCGATTCTGATCTGATTAGGTACCCCCTTCCATGGAAGCCACATGTGAGAGTGATCAGTGGACACATATCCATTCAAAGCCTTGGTGAACTCTCTTCCTAGAATTTAACCATATGCATCAGGAATATCGGCTACCTGGATATTGATAACCTGCTGAATCCTTGGATCAGAGGCTATCTGTATTTGGATCATGTTAAGTTCTCCTACCACACTCACTTCAGTTCTATCCAACTAAGTGACCTTCTTCTGGGAATCAGCAGGTGTAATCCCTAGGGCCCTACAAACTCCAAGAGGCATCATGTTGGTGGAAGCACTAGAATCTAACAAGCAATTGTGAAGGTTTTTACCAAAGATTCGAACTGAGATCAGAAATGGTGGAGTTTTTGTTTTTCCTTGAAACAAGGTGGGCTGAGTGTCCACCTGGGCCACTTGAGTTCTATCCTTTTCTTTTCCCTTATCTCCAGGGGGCGGGTTAGTCCGATTTTGGGTCTGATTTTGTGTGTTCACAGACTAAAAACTGGAAGTCTGGCCGACATATTCACTAGAAGACTTATCCAATAACTTTGAATTTGCATCATAAGTACCTAAGACAACCTTCCTAATTGCAGGAAATCTTAATAACTCAAATGCAGAAAGGTTTACCTTTAGTTTCTTAAATTCCTCTGCAACATATGAAGCCATCTGCTCCTCACTCATATCGGTGGAGACTTCCTTAGATGATTCCTCCACCTTATCCTTGCCAGCTTGAACAATCTTTTCCTTTTGTGGTTCAATTTGAGACTGTCTGTCCTTCGAAAGATACTACCTGGAAACATGTGGATAAGATGAATTGTTGCTAGCATTAGGATCCAGAGGGGTGCTGAAGTTGTTGGGAGGAATGGAGGTGGTGAACGGTCCTCCAGGCTGTGGGTGTCTATGAGGCATATCCCTCAATCCCTGTCTCTGAAACATCTGTACTTCTTCAATATGAGCTTCCTCCTGATCGAGGGGGCCATTGTCATTCATTTCCTCGTTGAATATTCGAGCAACTTCATCTCCATTACAAATTTGGTCTGTTTCATCTTCCTAGGAATTGGGTTCTTCTGGTACATTTTCTTGGCTGGCTGGAAAAGGAGCATGATTCAATACCAGCACAGGAGAATCATAGGAGTTAGAGGGAATAATCTCCTATGCATTCACATTGTTCTCTACCTCATACTAAAAAATAGAAGCAACAGTTTGGAACTATGAACATTCCAATTCTGAATGCTGGCTTGTCTTATGGAGTCTGCACCACCCTGATAAGGCTACTTCTGCTAGATATACTCCGGTAGGAGGCTTATCTTGACTGACTGGTTGGTTTGCAGACTGATTAACAATTTGATTAGCAGGCTGATCCAATGGGGTAGGGACTTCTCCATTATTGGGCCCTGTATTCCAAGTTCTATTCTGTCCTTGTGGTGGCCTTTTATCAAATCCCAATCCACTTCCTTGGCCTCTATCAAAATTCTGCCTCCTTTCATTATTGAAACCTCTGTCATTGTTGTAACCCCTATCCTGGTTATATCCCCTGTCATTGTAGAACCTTCTGTCATTACACTGTCCCCTGTCAAAATTTTGTCCTTGTGAAAACTCTCTATTCTGATTAGATTGCATTCCCTTCTGGGCAGCTTGCAGTTGACTGTTCTGATTTCTTAAGTAAGTCACCTCTAGATTTAACTTCTTTATTTGCTCAGCCATTTCATCAATCCTCTCCCTATTGGGATCTTGGTAAGGGATCTGGTTCGGGTTATTCTGAGGGGGAATAGGCATTGTGGCGGATCCCAAAGACTGATGCAACACCTCAGAATTCTGTAGATAAGCAGGGAAGCTATTCGGCTGTGTCTGATACATTGGCTGATTGACTTGTTGTTGAGGGAAGTTTGTCATAGGAGAGATCTGGTTCATGGGATGACCAGGGTGTGGTACCATAGGTAATTGGGGAACTGGGTTCATAATTGGGGTATGATTGGTGAGGGCCTGATTTACTGCCTGAATTTGGTTGGGATGTGCAACTGGTCCCAGAGAAGGTAATGGCCCAGTCAGGTGTTGTCTTAGATCTGTACTAAGCTTGACAGCCTCTATATAAGCATCAGTCAGGGTACCTAGAGGGTTAGGTCTCCATTTCAAAAAGGTTGCTCTTAGGCTATCCAGAGCTTCATAATATACCCCCAGGGTAGTACCATCGTCCAAAACATATGGGTCTTGTAATCTGGTGAATGCACGGTGGAACCTATTATTGAAACTGGCTATCGGTTCATTAACCTCTCTCTTAACCTTGATGAACTGCAGGTATAGCTCATTAGCACTGATGGGAATTCTGAATTTCTGTAAAAAGGCCTTTTCAAGATCATTCCAATTAAGGATTGAACCGGCAGGGAGATGGTTGTACCAGTAAAAGGCTTCTTCTCCTAGTGAATAAGGGAATAACCTACAGGCAACGTCCTCATGAACTATCCCCCTGTCTTTGAGACAGGTTTGAAAAATCCGTAGGTGTTCTTCAGCAGTCCTGTTTGGGTCATTAGCATGAAATTTTGAATAGAAGTGCTCAGGGTTTTTGGGCATAACATTATAGGCTTGGAAGAATAGGGGCGACGGGTTATTGGCAAGGAAAGCCATTGGTAAAAGTGGGGGTGGCGGTTGTGGTTGGTTAATCACAGGTTGGGGCTGTTGAACATGAACGGCTTCAAGAATGGGTATAGCCTCCACCTCAGGATGTGAAGATATGGACGATGTTGGTGAGGGGATGGGTGACGATGGTTCTCCCCCTTCTCGAGTCCTTCTTGACCTAGTGTGGAACTGTAACTCTTCTAAATCTTCCTCTCTGGTGGCAGATTTGGTATTTCTCCTATATCTCTCTAGAGAGATGGCGTTCAAGAAATGATCCAGTGTGCTCATTCAGGCACTCCTTCTAGCACCAATCTGTTGATGGTGTTTTCTGCACAGCAACAACTCAGACAGAATACAATATCCTATCTCTCTTGAAAGGTAATCTTCAACAATAAATTACTGAAAATCACCCCAAGGTCTCTCGAAAATAGTCATAACAATGCATAAAACAACTCATATAAATGTGAAATGCTACCGGGTAATCACAATCGAACCTTACTACAAGCAAACTGTATCTCCCTGTTTATCAGATCTTGCAATATGATGATCTTTAATCCTAAATTTAACCAAATGATAAAGAAATAGCAAAAGATAAGGATGCGAGGATATAATCGAATCTAAACTACCCCTAGAATGAATAATGTAAACAATAGATATTTGGAATGGACCCATTCAAATAAACTCGACGTAATCTACAATGCAATCTTACAAGAACGGTGCAATCTCCGAGGTATTTAAAATTCTCTTCAAATCATAATTTTGCATCTACAATCTAACTTAAAGCATTACTTCAAATATATATATATGGTCTCACCAAATTCTTACTACAATCGATAGTTTTGGGAGAGGTAATTCAGATAGCTACAAACATTCCAAATATGAAATCATAAACAATCACTTATCCAACCGAACTCCATCTATCAATATTAAACCCTAAATCTTCAAGCAATTTAAAAGATGGAACAACAAGCAACCATGCAAGATGAAATAACACAAAGGATTTCACCAGGAAAACCACAATGTCTTCAATTGTATTAATCACCAAATGTTGCAACAATTCAACCGTTTTGATATAGTATTTGCTTCAAGAAAAGACTAAGAAAATCTAACTATTGCTCTTGCTTATCTCTATTACTGCTTAGCTAACCAATGTCTAACTCTTTACAATGAGGCAAGAATGCCAATTAATAACCAATTCCTCCCAAGACATGTCGGCCCAGCCAAACATTTTACAAAATAATAAAAACTGCCAAAACAGGTCGACCAAGGAAACAAACTAAGGCACACATTTAATGCCATCATCCAAGTCGGCCAAGACACAGTCCCCAAGGAAGTCCGGTCCAATGCATGCCCTATGATAATAGGGAAGCACAAATCTTGAAAGAGCATTAACTGCCACTCCCTTTGTCTTTCTCCTGCACTGACGTCCCTTGGACCTTCGAGAATATTTTATCCAACTCAACAATTGGTGGCAATGGCAAAACCCTGAGTCGGCATTTAATAGAGTCTCCGCCTCTTCCCTTTGGACCGCCTAATAATCGGCCCAAATTCTCCCTCGCGGTCTATATTCCAGGGTAGCCTTCTTCTGAGCCTCTCCAGTTACATCAAAGTTCATTCTCTTAGAATGGAAAGAGAATCCATAGGCTGCCAGCTCCTCACCTGTGGTGTGAGCCGATTGGATGGACGGGAAAATCTCTCCCACGCCAATCCCAAGAGGGAAGTCTCCTCCAAAACCAGTCTTATGCTTTTCCTTCTTCACCACTGCATCAAACTCACAGATTTGTCGTACAACTTCCAGCAGCACAATATGGTCAGTGGGATACCGAGGCAACCTGTAAGGGGCAACTGGGCATCCATCAATCTGGAGGTAAGTAAATGTAGGGAACTGGATAAACCACACTCCGTAGTTCTTGATTAGTCCTTTTGCTCCATTGGATAATCTAATATGCTTTGCATTTTGAAGCATCCAGGTAATATACATTGTGAATGCATCATTGGTCCTCCTGTAATCCTTATGCCCCAAATGTAGCTCTGGATAAACCTCATAGATTATGTCCTGCCCAATGGTTCCCCTCGGAGTCAAACCTTTGTAGGGATAGGAAATGGCCAGCACATACATAATGTAAGAAGACATAGTGAATTTCTTCGCCTCAAACATTTCTCAGTTGTTTGTCAATCTCAGCGCTTATGAGCCCTGCCCAGTGATAGTTCATGCCTTGACTCATCTTGGTGATCACATGGACCATCCAACTCTCTAACACTCCTGCACTTCTCAATCCTGCCACCCTGCTCAGCAATGTAATGGCATCGTAGACATCTGACCTGAATTTTACCCTATGCAGTTGTTTGGGCAACTTCGAATAGTGAGATTTTGGCTTCTCCAGCCATGAGTTGATGATCTGTTGAGCCTTGGTTGGTTCATTCTCATAATAAGTCCTGGTAGTGTCAATGTTCAATGCACAGACCGAAGGAAGATCTGGCATGCTGAAGGCTCGTGCAATGGAGGCCGGACTGAAGTTCGCCAAGACCCTCCCCTCGGTGCTGACAACCATCTATGTATCAAAGTCATATTGTCTAGCACATTCTAAGATTAGCTCATAATACCGAACCGCTGGAGGGAAACCTGCCACATGCACCAATCCAGAGTTCATCATTCCTCATCTTAAAGCTGACAGATCCTTCTCAGCCATTCTCTGTTTGAATTCCTCATACCACCATGCACCAACGTTAGTGTCAGATACATCAGCCCACACGGAAGATATTTTACTTTTTGGGAGCTGGTTCTTCATATCTAGCCTCAATCGTTCTATCTCAGAAATGGATGATGCCCCTGCACCACCCTTAGACTTTCCAGCAGCTGGTTTGCTTGATTCAGCCTGCATATCCAAAAATCGTCATTAGAATTCAATTATGAAGCTTATTTCAATCCAAAAGGTTAGCACAAATCATGTAAACCCATCAAGATCCATTGCTAACTACTAATCCATCGAGATCCGGAGAAATCAGATAATCCGGGAAAATCACGCAAATCGGGAAAATACCGTCGGGGCAGAATTTTAGAAAAATCCGACCCAGATGGATTCCTGCTGCCAAAGCATCATTAGTCAAATAAATCATTAGTGTAGATGAAAAAATCAAAGGATAATCATTGAATTCACTCATTGGCAACAAGAAATAAGCATCAAACAACCGTTCCATTAATCCTATCATCGAAACATTTGAAAGGACACAATCAGATAGGAAATCCGAAAAAATCCAGATGGAACAGATTTTCGCGGATGACCCAAAATGCGCCAGAAATAACCCAAGCCCACAGAATAAGCCCAAACCGGGAAAATCCGGGAGCGAGGAAATTCCACGACGACCTCATAAACCCGAAAAATGACGAATGCGAACCAAAACATTAACGATCACAGGATCAACTCCACCTGAGCTCGAATGATCTCAAAACCGACGATAAGTAACAAAACTCAGGACGCAAAGGATTTAGACTTCTCAAAAGCACGCAAAGGATGAACCCCCATATCAAAATAATGATGCCCTAATTGAATAATCAAATTTCTGCCATTAAAACCAGAGCAAGCTTTAGGGTCTTAAAATATTAGCTAAGGATTTACCTAAAGCACTCGAATCCTCACAAGACGGGGAAGCCAACATGATATAGGGACGAAATCGCTCAAAACACGGTAAAACCTTCCGTTTTGGGCCGAACACCAAGGGAAACCCTAATTTTGCATAATAACACATTTCGCGCCCAAAACAAGCAAGCAATCCGACCCAGAATCCCGTCTAAAGGATACATACGCAATCTTATGGATAAATAAAGCTCATAGGACACGGGAATAGGGTTCCATCATACAAACGGGTCAAACCCTGACTATAAATATGAAATCGTAATCAAGCAGGAGCTGACCCAAATCTAATAATACCCAATGCAAAACCCCCAATCACCATATAAGCAAAACGGAAGGGGAGCGACTACATACCATGGATAAAAGCGAACGGAATTCGAACTCAGAAAGTTGACCACGCAGCAAACACGCCCAAGCAATGAAAACACTGACACCGGCACTCAAGCAATCCTCACGCAAACAAATGAAAATTGATCTGCAAAACTCAGATGGAAAATTGAAATCGCTGTGAGCAGCATACCAGTGCTGAATGAAGTGGACCCAAAACGCCCCCAAATTTCGATCCCGGCGACCTGGCAGCGCAAACCACACTGCTTACTACATAAGCTCTATCCAAAACCCGAGCCCCTGCCAGAATTTGAAAATCCTAGAATGCGCGAAACACATTTCATGGAAATACGTAAACCGGGAAATCGAGGGAAGGCCTGGATTCCGGGCGTATCCGAAAACCCGCCTGACCGAAAAATCCCGGCGGCGAAACCCGTAATCGGAGAACTCGCTAGAAACTGGACAAGGAACCGAAGCTCCTGGAAAATCCGCTTAGTGCTAAAAATCTCTGGATCCAGTGAAACCTTACCTCGGCCAAAAACTACTTCACCCGCCATCTTAAACCTCAAGGCGTGGCTAAAGAAGACCAACATGTCAAGACCCTAGGAATGATAAATCCATTAGAACCAAAGGTCAAGACACCAAAAGAGGGTTCCCACTCCAAGGCATGGTGTTAAAAACCGTATCAACAAGTCCTTTAGTATCCATCATAATAAACTGACATTTACTCATGTATATCTTCATCTTATAAATTGGTCAAGTCGCTATTCAAACTACGTAGATTCTTTGCATGTATAATATAGGCGGGGCACAATCCCTGTTGATCATCCCTTGAGGCCCCCTTAGGATAGGGTCTTTAGGCTATTCTCGGTCAAAATCTCAGAAAACTCCAAAACATTGGAAATTTAAAAAATCAAAACATTTGAAAAATTCCAAAAAATACCAAAAAAAACCTCAAAACATTTCAAAACATCAAAAACATCCAAATATTTGAAAAAATCCATCCGTCCCATTTCCCTTTCACCCGCAATAAACATCACTCATATTAAACGATTGTCATCCTCAACCTTAGGTAAAATAGTCATAAACAAGTCTAGCAGGTTAAAAAGTGAAAACTCAAAACATCAAAATCTCAAAATCTAGGTTAGTACGTAAGCAAGTTGGTCAACTCTTTGTGTCAATAGCCTATCATCCAATCGGTCCCATATCAAATCATCTGATATAGTCATGTCCTAGGATGCATCCTTCCTACAATGGACATCAACATTAGACATCACCATAGTTTAGTCTTGGCTAACGGTATTGAAGAACATAAGCTTATTTGTTTACTGTATCTTTTTCTTTTGATTTATCTTATTATGCTCATTCCAAGGACCTCTTAATGATGTCCCCAATGAAGGGATTTAGAGAGACATGAATGGGGCAATGATCATTATCATTTTATCTATTGTACTTGTTGGACTTTCTTGTAATATAACTTGGTGCATACTTGCTTTATTTAGGTATGTATAGAGGGTGTTCTAGATATCTTGTTGACCACATAGGAAGGCTTACCTTCCTATGTTTTCGTCTGAGATGTGTGAAATACCTAAGGTTCATACTAGTAAGGTTTTTGTATGTTAGGTGTGAAGAAGGATACTCATATCTGATTCTTGAGTCAAAGTCCATCACACTAGATACAATGTCATCCTGGTTCTTAATACCTTGATGCATAGTATTTATGTGCGTTATCAAACATAAGATAATTGGCCCTTTGAAAATCCCAAGTCCACGGTATATATTCATTATCATCATCATCTTGTGTCTTTTTGGAACCTCGTCTTTCTTCCATTTCTTCTTTCTTTTCATGCTAACAAGGTACTATGACAGTTAATCATTTATCACTAAGAATGTATTCATCTTGCATCCACAAATCGTCAGCACAATGCATATCATATAGAAAAATTGATCATCTCATATGCATATAATATAGATTTTTTATTCTAAGCATCTCATAATCATAACATTACATACACATTTGCATATAACCATCTCTTATGTAATTACAGAAAACATAAATAATCCATCACATCATCCATTGCATAATCATATAACCACCATCATATCACATAAATAGGTTTAGAAATTTTCATCCATTTGCATAAAGCATACATCATCATAAACATGCATATCATCCATCATCCATTCATATCATAATAGAACATCTCATAAATCACCACATTGCAATCATTTTGCATAAACATTTCATAAATCATCCCATATCATTATAAGCATCCAGTGCATAATTAAATGGAGCATAACAGGTACTTAAGCATTATAAAGATCCCATTGCATTAAGTGCATACATCCATCTATAATCATATAAAAAATCTCATAAAAGCATTCATTATGCCATCACATATACATCATAAGGTCATTACTCACATATCATTTTGCATATACACCATAAATCATCATCTACATACCATTTGGCATAACATATCATTTCATGTATAACATCACATCACATCATTATATAACATCGTCATAAGTACATATCATACATGGAAAATCACATACATTCGTCATTGCATAACCGCATATCATGATCACTGCATTCACATCATCATCACCAGCATAACAGAAAAAGGTATCGAAAAAAGAAATCATTTCATAAATCATCACATTTGCATCAACATACATAAAATAATCATATAGATTGCACCATCATAGAACCATACATAAAAAGGTACTACAAGAGAAATGTACCATCATAAAATCCACCCATATCACATATCATATAAATCCATTATATCCATAATCGTCACAAATGTATATCATATGTCATCATTCATTAGAGGCATAATATAGATCTGTTAGTCGCATAACCATCACATAATGCATACACCATCAGAAAGAAATGCATCCATATATAGTATATCCATCACATAACACCATAACATTATTGCATAGCATATAGAAATAGAACCATCCATAAATGCATAATAAATAAATGGTACATGACACATCACATCAACATCATCATCTCATATATATCATCAAGTAACTGTCATAGTACAAAATAATAATTAGATCACTACACATGTGTGTATGTCAGTA
The DNA here is from genome assembly GCA_007258455.2 of Sequoia sempervirens. Classification (NCBI taxonomy): domain Eukaryota; kingdom Viridiplantae; phylum Streptophyta; class Pinopsida; order Cupressales; family Cupressaceae; genus Sequoia; species Sequoia sempervirens. Next base: position 6,981 of record VDFB02187650.1, on the reverse strand, counting down.
AGTACAAAAAATCCCAATGGGCTATAAAAAATGAGCCCATATGGCATGAAAGAATAATATCTCGATCAAAAAAGAGGTCTAACCCTCCTGTATGCTGCCCTCGCCTCTGTCACCATGACTCTCTACTGGTCTATGCCTAGTCCGTTGTGAATAATCTAGGGCCTGGGCTACTCTAGGTATAGCTTGATGGTAAAGTAACTGATAGTAATCTGCCTCCTGGATGGCCTCCCTATATGAGTGAAGAGGCACTGTGCTATGAGAGGAGGAAGCTACCATACTCTCTAGCTATTGTCTACGGCCCATCTCTGCGATCACCTGTAACTCTACGGCCTGCCTCTATAAAATTTCATGTTCTCTCTCTACATGGGCCTGGTCCCTCTGTACTGACAAGGCCTAGACTTGGGCCTGAAACTATAATATCAACCCATCCCTCGGATCCATCTGACCCACTGGCTGTATTGGCGAAGGCTGCATGTGAGGCTGGTCATCACCCCCAGCTTGTAGTGGTGTGGCAACCCAATCTTGGTGCCCGTCATGTCCACCCTCTGGCCCCTGATCTCAGTCCTACATGTGTACATAAGCATGAGGCTGATCCATTTGAACCTGTGTTGGCTGGTCCTTTGCTAGTTGTCCTGTTGGACGACCACCACCTCCTCATCCTCGACCTACCCCCCTCCCCCTGGCTCTCCATCGAACAAAGGGTGCACTTGGAACTACCAAATCTAGAGGCATTCAGAACCAATATCTGTACGCCTGAGTCACTCCTGGACCTATGATCCCCTGATCATACTCCCATGGCTGGGCCACCAGCTGCCTAAAACTTTCCATTGCCTCAGAGGCAGGAATGTATCATCCCTAGACACCCTGCAATACTGTGTGAGCAAAAATGGCCACGTAGTCATCATCTGGCCTATCTTGTACCTCGTAAAATTGGCATTGAACTCATCTCGATAGATACTTCTTGATCATAGTGTGCTCCCACCCCTGCATGATCTAGCCCTAGCAGACAAAGAACAACTGTTGTACATCATTGGCCCATCTGGGCCAACCAAGGTATGGGTGCCATGTGAACACTGTCATCTCATCAATGACCCTCTTCCAGTGAGGGATCCTGTGCTTGCCTGTGTGTGTGGACACACCGCCCCTATAATGCCAAACCATTGGATCATCAGGCCTGATTGGCATTGGAACAACTCGTGGCCGAAGAATGAAGATATGCTCCCATGCCCACACATGAAGGAGCATGACACCTACACCAAGTGCCCTACCATCCAAATATGCATACTCATGTAAATCCCTATAAAGGGAGGAAAGAAGAACGAGACCCCATGCAAAATGAACTGGCCTATCACAAACCATCCACTCCTAGCAAATCCCCCAGCCAAGACTGAAGTACCGGCCTCATCGATCTAGAGCGACAAGACTTGAAATGATGGCAGCAATCACTAGTAAAAAGGGCATTGTGAGCATCCTATGGCACTCTAGCTCTATCTAGCCCTCGCAAAACATAACATCATCTATAGCCAGGACTGCATGGCAAGCATCTCGTCCAACATCCATATCATGAATAACTCGCCGATCATGTATCAAAAATTTAAGGATCTGCCACACGTCCTCCAAGGTAATGGTGGCCTCACTAGTGGGAAGATGAAAGGATGACGTCTCACTATGCCATCTCTCAGAAAGCGTGAACATCATGCCAAGGTGGGTCTACACAGGTGTTGCGTAGGCAATGTACCATAGCCCCATCTCTTGAAGTCGATCCTGCTCCCTGTCAGTTAGATCTTGCAAGTAGCCAAATATCTCCCACGATCTGTGCTCACAAGAATAGAGCTCCTTAGCCGCCTCCTACATCAGGAAATGTCACCATGTTAAAATAATTAGGAAAATTTATCCCAACCATTCAAGAAACTAGCCCAGCGTTGCAAACTATGAAGGTGTCATAGTTTGAAATTTGCAAATAGTGACGCTGGTACCTTGAAATCCCAAACTGCACCATGGCGGTGCACTTTGCTTAAGAATCCCAAACCCTAATTATAAAGTTCACTGCAGTGTTAGAGTTTGAAATCCAACACTCCATTTCATGAATGCGTCAGAGTTTGAAGTCTGTTCCCAAACTCCAAACTCCACCGTGGTAGTCCATCTCATGATGGTGGTCTAGTTTAAAAGACCAAGCGATCCAGTTTGAAATTTGAGTGGCGCTATATAGTACCGCTACAAGTGACCTAGCTCTAAATGCAATAAATTAATGTGTAAAATGAAAAATGAAGCCCAAGAAAGGATCACATACCAGTGCCCCAATGTTATATCGTCGAGATTTCGATATGTAATCGGAGTTTGTTATTTCTGCTGCCCCCTTCGCTGCGCCCAGCGCCCAAAATGAAATCTTTGCATTGAATGCGCAGCCAGCGGCGTTCCTCGAAGCCCGGTTTGCTTTTTGTACCAGTTTTTACCCTGCCCTGCTTAATTCCGGCGGTTTTGCATCCCATCCAGGTCTGTTCCGACCGGGCGTTGTTTTGCACCATTTTGTAATTATCGAAGCGCCATCTCTTCCAACTTTAATTTGCCGTTCTTTGAGTTCCTTCCCAGCATGATTCATCCGCACCAGGCCGAATCTTCGTCCTATCCTTCAAGAAGCGTGATGGTTTACCAGCTGAATTTCCTGGAAGTATATTCTCCTTTTCTATTCTGATTCAGACTGATTCTCTTGAGTTCTGGAACCAACGCAACATGCCCCGCCTCAAAGGACACATGGTGCACTGCCATGTCATTTGTCTGGGTGGACGCTGTCAACATCATTTCATCCCACCCATTCCACCTGTTCCAACCCCTACCACAGCTGGCCCTCATTCTGACAACCACCTGTCTGCCAAAGCCTCCTACTGTTAAATCATTTATCTAATTAATTTCTCCATCCTTTTTGTTAATTAAACTGTAATCCGCCTCCGACGCATTATCCCTATTTAATTAAATAATCAATTTTATTTGATTAAATATTTAAAGTCCATTCATTAAATTAAATAAATTAAAACCTTATTTAGTTTAATCTAACTTCATCTCCCTGGTTAAATAAAACAAAAATCTTTATTTAATTAATTTTGAAATCATATTCTTCTCATATTTGATTTAAATCAATCAATATGTCACATCATTTTGACCTCTCATTAAATTAATTAACCTTGATTAATTTAATCTCTTCTCATGTCCCATCCTCTAACTTTTACAACTTGCACATGAAAATAGATTTAATTCATTTATTAAATCTCTATTTTCTCTCAAAAAGGCATAATAAAGGAATATTCCTCAAATTTGAATTCAAAATCCAAGTGGACTTTGTCCTTCCAACAAGACATTTACTCCACCTAAAAATTATTTTTTCCTTGAGCCAAGTGGCATTCAATGCACCTTCTTTCCCTCTTACATGTCATTTCAACAATTTCAAATTTCAAATATATGCATTTATTGACACATCCTCCATCCATTCACATGTTGACAAGTGGCACCTTGATATTTGTTGATTCTTAGTCCCACATTGCTCCATTTTGGACATCTATTCTGTTAGAAACCAAGATCTGAAATGCAAACCAGAAAATCCTTCCACAAAAGAGAAAATCAGAAAAAGCAGAGCTATTGCAAAAAGATGTGCAACATAATATTATTCAGGAAATCATAATTACAAGATATGATTTTCTTTATAAAAGAAAAGGTGCATAACCCTAATCTTATCTTGAGCAACAAGATAGCTCAATAAGATAAAGATGAAAATTAATTAACCTAGGAATTAAATAATTACCTAAGTAAAGTTATGCAAGTGTAATTAAATATTAATTACACTAATACCCCCCATAAGTGCAACTTAGGGAGACTAAAAAGATATGCACCTAAAACTAAGATGAATGCAAGAAAGCATGAATGAATGGGTCCCAAAAACAAGGCCTGCTCAGGTACCCAAGTACAAATTCAATAATGAGGTAGAGAAGGAAAACCCATTGGGACAAAACCCCCCTACAATGAGATGACTATTGCAAAGAAGCACTGGAAGAACACTGTGGAGTAACACTGGAACTGTAATCCGACAAGCAAGGAAAGATACTTTTGTCTACAACTGAAACAAAAAATAGAATCATAATAATGTGACAATAGACCCGATGACATGGAACACTGGAAAAATCACAAACTGGAACAACCCCAGAATCTGTGAAGCGACAATAGATGAGATGATGACGGAATCTGGAAACCGTGTATCTTGATGCCGATGCCAAACTGTGACTAAAACTCTTCCATGAGAAGGAGTACCAAAAAGACTCTGGAGCATTAACCATAAAAACAAGGCCCTCAAACTGAGAAGGATCTGAACCAATGCGGATCAAGAAACATAAACTCTCAACTAAAGTGTGAACTGATGTGAATTTGATATGTGTCAAGCAATATCAAAAATGAGGCCAAAAGAAACTAGGAAACCGGATAACCCATATGAGTTTCCAACAAATCAAGATGGATATGGAGATCAAAGTACATGCACACTCTAATCAAATTATTATGCAAGAAACCCCCTGATGGAACTTTATCTTAGTTCATTTATTACAATAACCCAATGATTGTAAAAGAAGAGGATGCAAACATGCATAAACAAAAAATAAGATGATGTGGTACTGAAATGAAGTACAAATATTCAAGTTTCACCTTTCCAACTGCCCAAACATCCAAGTAATCTCCAAAACACCCATCAAGACAAATCTAGAATAACGATAAACCTGGGAAAGATACAGAAAAAATTGCATGACAACAAAATAGATCTCCTCAATACCTTTCCAACGCCACAAAGAAGACGAAAATGAGAGATCGTGGCAAAAAGTTATGAGCTCAGAAGCCAAAAAAGAACATCTTATTTCAAACAGAAATAAATGTAGATAAATAGAAAAATACTAAAAAATAACCTACACCACTAGAAAGTTCTCAGAACCATCTTTCTAGTGATATCTCATTTGCTCGATTTCGATACCGTGTACCCAAGTTACGCCAAAAATAAAAAAAGTGCTCCTTTAGGGAAAATTAGGGCTAGGAGTGCCGTACAACCGGATGATGTCATGCTGACGTCAGCACTTCACGGGAAAAAAATTGGCAGCCTGGAGGCTGTCGGGGCAAAAAAAGCCCCCTCTGCTAGAATATTTTTTTGCTGATCGGAATCTGGGCTGACCAGCTGGAATATTAGTCGATTGCCGAAATATGCTGGTAGGGTAGAATATTCCACTACTAGGAGGTGAATTGGGTGCGGGCCCCTGGTCCTCCATATGATCGAGGCCGATGGAGGAGGAGCCCACGGGGGCTGGCGCTGGTTGGTGGAGGAGGTGGGCGGGGCCACCAGTGGCAGTGGCAGACCGATGGTGGAGCTGTTTTATACGGGGAGTGCCAACACGAAAAATGAAAAGCTTGTTTTTTATATTTTTTTCAATTTTTGTGCCTCGGGAAGCGTGCAAGGAAGGTCGTACAACCCCCAAACAATTTTTTTTCCTTTCGAACCAACTTCACCAAAATTGACAAAACAAAGGGCGATCTTAGGGTTTTTGGCCACTGTGAACGCGATGGTGACCTCTATTTTTGCTCAAACTACTTCAAAAAATAGGCTACCTCCAGAACTTGCAAAAATCTCCCAGCTTGAAACCCTCATAGATCTGGAAAACGATGACCAAAATCTACAAAATAAAAGCCAATCCTAACTTTTTCCAATGCTCTGAATCCAATGGTGAAGCCCAATCTGATCCAAAATGCCTCATAGAAGAAATCAAGGCATGATACCCTCGAGGAATCCCGAACGAACCTTGCAATGATTTTTTCAAAAATCTGAGGGGCTACAAATCAAGACTTTGATACCATGTTAGAAACCAAGATCTGAAATGCAAACTAGAAAATCCTTCCACAGAAGAGAAAATCAGAAAAAATAGAGCTATTGCAAAAAGATGTGCAACATAATATTATTTAGGAAATCATAATTACAAGATATGATTTGCTTTATAAAAGCAAAGATGCATAACCCTAATCTTATCTTGAGCAACAAGATAGCTCAATAAGATAAAGATGAAAATTAATTAACCTAGGAATTAAATAATTAACCTAAGTAAAGTTATGCAAGTGTAATTAAATATTAATTACACTAACATCTTCAACTTGATATTCTATAAATAAGAGGCTTCATTCCTCATTTTATCATCCACAACTTGAGTAAACTTACTATACTCAAATTCATAGCAATTTTCATCCAATTTCATCCAATCTTAGCTAGGTTATGCAGATTTTTATCTTGAAGCACATTGGAGGTCTTCATCAAGTGGATCACTCTTCATCATCAATCATCTTCATCACATCATTGGAGTTGGGAAAGGGCCAATTTTCACATCAAATTGGCACCAACTCCCTCAAGAGATTAAGAGTTTTCTTTCTTTTAGAATAGGATTTGATATCTTTTTTTAATTGTGTTGTGTTCTTCATTTCATTCCTTTTCTCTTACATTCAAATGTATTTCTTGAGGAATCTCTATTCTAACTTTCATTTGATCTTATTAATGTGTTCATTTGTTGTGTTCTTGCAGGTATAAGATATTTGTTCACAACTAGAATAGCCAATTGTAGGCTGCTTAGAGACATATACAATCGAGCTATAATAGAGATAATAGAGACAATAGAGAGTCTAGTTATAACAAAGATAATAGGGAATCTATGATAGGTGATGGTCAGGGCTATGATAGAGGTCAATAATCAGGACAAAACTTTGATAGAAGAATACCACCGAGACGAAACAGGGCTTGGAACACAACACCTAATAATAGGAGAGTCCCTACACCATTGGACCAACACGAACCTCTTGGCAGAGGCTGCTTTGACAGGATATTGCAAACTTCACAAAAAAACTCGACATTTTTAAATCGAGTGTCCTGAATCCTAGACAGTTGTAGCCATATTCTAGGTGGAGGTGAAAGATACCATA
>VDFB02187649.1:0-11386 GCA_007258455.2 Sequoia sempervirens | reverse complement strand
GAGTGAGAGAGAGAGACCTGAGAGAGAAAGAGAGGGAGAGGGTTAAGGGTAGAGGGTTTAAGGGTTTTGGGTTTTGGGTTAAGGGTAGAGGGGGGAGAGAGAGAGAGGGGGGAGAGGGAGGGAGTGGGAGAGAGATAGAGGGTATACACACAAGTGAATCCTTTCTATTTTCTAAATATTTTACAACATCCTTAATTAGAGTGTGCCTTTGAATTTTCTTAGACTGTAATAAATAGATGTTCTCATAGTATATGGGTGTCCTTTCTCTTTCATATGGACTAGCAAGCCATAAAACATCATAGATACTATTACATTGCTCCTCTCCATCCACAAAGATATGTTTGACTTTCGACCTACTCACTTGCAACTAGCTGCCTTTTATTAACCATGAATTATTGATATTGTATTCTTATTGCTTCAATTCTTGGTACATACTGAATTTTGGGTGGCCCCCACTAGCTTGCCAATTCAGTGAAATTGGAAATCTAACTTGGCCTGTTTGAAAAAATGGGTCCAAGAAATGGGGTCTCCCGGTGATTTACCACTAGCTTGCTAATTCAGTGAAATTGGCAACCTAACTTGGCCTGTTTGAAAAAAATGGGTCCAAGAAATGGGGTCCCTCGGGAGACCCCATTTCTTGGACCCATTTTTTCAAATAGGCCACTACATTGCCAATTTCACCGAATTGGCATGCTAGTGGGCCTAGCTTGCCAATTCATGAAATTGGAAACCTAACTTGGTCCTGTTTAGAAAAATGGGTCCAAGAAATGGGGTCTTCCACTAGCTTGCCAATCTGTTGAAATTGACAATGTAGTGGGCTAGTTTGAAAAATGGGTCTAAGAAATGGGAATTTGAATTGGCAAGCCAGAGAGAGAGAGAGAGAGAGAGGGTAGAGGGTAGAGGCCTAAGGGTAGAGGGTAGAGGGATAGAGACAGAAGGAGTGGGAGTGAGGAGAGAGAGAGAGGAGGAGCCGGAGAGAGATACAGGCAATGTGGCAGAGGGTTTAAGGGCTAATGGTAAAGGGTAGAGGATAGAGGAGAAAGAGAGAGAAAAGAAACCTATAAAAAATCAACTTTCTCTCATAACGGAGCTGTTTTGGTTAGGAGATATGGTCATTTGTTTAGGAAAGACATAACGCGAAAAGACGCTTTTGTCTTGGCTCTAAAAATGGTAAAAACTCAATATACCCATGATCTTAGGGACCACATTTTTGCATATTCTCCTCGGGTTATGCCACAGTTCCAAAGTTTTGATGGTTTTGTGAAGTTTGCATGCAATCTTTTCACATTCCACCACCTTTTCATGATCTTTCCACCACCTTTGCATGAAATAGCAGATTTTTCACGTTGAAAGGCATATAATATCAATTCAAGTCTGAATTCCATTCAAGAGTGATATACAATTGAAGTTTGGAGGGAAACAAGCTTTTGAAAAATTCAAATTGTTAATGAGTTTGAAGAAAGAAGAAGCAAAAACTACATAATTGGGTAGAACTCCATTCGAAACTCCGATTTTTTAGGTATGTGAAGTCTTTACACATTTTCTTTCATTCTATTCTGGCTTGCTTTGATTTTTTTATTTTGCATATTCCATGTTGATCATTTTTTGTTTGTCATTATAACCTTAGCTTGACAATGCACATTTTAAATCACACAATTCTTTACACTTGCCAATTACATTTCTAAACCACATCTAAACCACATCTCTTTGAGGAATTTTGTTAAACATTTGACTTAACTTGTGTATGCTTCCACATTTTGTATGCTCATATATATGACGAAAGTTATAAGTAAAATAATACATCATTTCTCAATCCTTTACTATGGATGCATGCATACCCCTCTCCAAATCTTTCATTTTGGTATAGGCATGGGGGAATGTTGCAAAATGCTTTGGAATTTGGTTTTACACCTAGAAATTGCATTATCTTGAAATTTTCTAAAGCCTTTTCAACAAATCCATTTTGTGCATATCTTGCAACCATTGGAGTCCATGAGGACATATATCATTGAGGAATTTTTTCAAATAGTTATACCAAGCATTGGATTGCCTTGTCTATTCTACCAAATTTTCCATACATGTCTACCAAAGCATTCTATCAAAACAACATAGACAAGGGAAATCATCCGCTTTGAAGAAATGCCTCAAAGAAATGGTCTCTGGTGATGTGCATTTTTCAACAGCTGATTGCATTGTCTATGCTACCAAATTTTCCATACATGTCTCTACAAAATTGAATATAATTCTCCATTACTGATAGATCTTTGAATCTATTTTGGTTTTCATCTCTATTTCTAAATTTACCTCATCACTAAACTTACCTCATCACTAATGTTGTGATATATTTTAAATGTTCCCTTGATTAGTCTACCTATAAGGGATTCTAACCCTTCTCTCCATTGTTTCAAGAATCTTTATTCAAGGCTAAGTTAGCAACACGGGGAAAGGTGCAGCCTATCTTGCAATCATGGCATGCCATAAGACCGCATTTCTTTAAGGAATTAGATCCAAAAATTCATGTGAGCATTGACAAGCTAGTGAGCTCACCAGCTTGTCAATGCGGTGTGGTAGGGTTAACAAGGTAGGGGCAACAACTAAAAATGCCTCATAGAAATGGGGTCTCACACACCTCACTAGCTTGTCAATGCGGTAGGATTGACAAGGTAGGGGCAACATGAAAAAATGCCTCATATAAATGGGGTCTTAGTACATCACCATGAGACCCCATTTCTATGAGGCATTTTTTCATGTTGCCCCTACCTTGTCAACCCTATTGCATTTATAAGCTAGTGAGCTTGTCAAACACTAGCTTGTCAATGTGGTAGGGTTGACAAGGTAGGGGCAACATGAAAAAATTCCTCATAGAAATGGGGGCTCATGATGATGTATATCACCGTGAGCCCCCATTTCTATGAGACATTTTTTCATGCTACCCCTACCTTGTCAACCCTACCTAATTGGCAAGTTAGTGAGCTCACATAACAACCATTACTTCACTTCCTACAACCTACTCCTATTAATGGATTCTCACATAACAACCATTTTGAATTACAATATTCACCCTTAAGGGGTATGTGTTCTTGTTTAGATATCTCATTCTATTTTTTTACAACAAAATGTTTTGAAGATCCATTTGGATTAAGTCACACACTTGTAACAAGCTCACAACCTTCTTACTGATCTACTACAACCTTCCTTTTGTGTCTCACACTACCTCTCCCTTTTTTCTCACCAATTTTCTACTCTCTCCATCTCTAATGGCTAAGGAAAAACCTTCTCTATTTTCTCACAAATCCTTTAAATCAATTCTAATCCCTTCAAATCAAGTCGTTCAACAATCTACCATCACATGACTTCCAAAAGTTTAATTTGCTAAGGGAAAGTTGCTTCCAATTGGGTCAAACCACAATAGTGGTTTACAAATTTTATGAGGAAGGAAATTTGATTTTTCTTCCTTTCCCCAAACTCAATGGGTTTAGTTGAACTATATGGTTCTACTAATGACCTTTATGTTGACTTAATGATATGTTCGTCGAACTTATCTTCAGTTCAACCGAACTCCTAAACACAAACAAAAAATTAATATTTTAAGGGGTTTGTTTGAACATGGTTCGACCAACCCCCCAACAAGGCATAAAATTGAACTTGTCACCGGCCATTTTGTGCTTTTTCTCGCCTTTGTGCTCTATGCAACAAAATGGAAAAACTCGGGACTTTTTTATCTCTCCATAGTTCATCAACCTGACTTGCATATCTCACGAGGTTTTTCAAATTCGAATTTCATAGAGTTCAAAATGCGTTTGTTTGTTAAATTTCTAAACCCTAAATGCGAAATTTTTCAAATTTGTTGATTTGAAACTGCATTTCTTTGAAAGTTTCTAAAGCCTTTTCAACATACAATATTTCTATGATACTTCATCAAAAACACTATTTGAATCTGCAGTGTTGCAATTGCTTGACATACATTTCTACTCTGTCAAAAAATTAACATGCCTTGTCTATGCTTCCACATTTTGCATACATTTCTACTAGGTACTCCAATTTATTTGAGGCATTACATCAAATAGTTCATGGCACTTTCATGGAGTATGATAGAAATAATTTTTCCATTGTATGCACCCTATATCAAACAATTCATTAACAAATTTATTTGAGGCATTATATCAAACAGCTCATGGTAATTTTTGATGGAGTATGATAGAAATAGTTTTTCCATTGTATGCACCCTATATCAAACAATTCATTAACAAATTTATTGGAGGCATTATATCAAACAGTTCATGGTAATTTTTGATGGAGTATGATAGAAATAGTGTTTCCATTGTATGCACCCTATATCAAACACAGTCTAATAAATAAATTTATTTGAGGCATTATATCAAACACTACAAAATTTATTTGAGGCATTATATCACAGTTCATTAACAAATTTATTTGAGACATTATATCAAACAGTTCATGACATAAAGTTTAGGCATACAATGAAACTATAAACTTTCATTTTGCATTTGAGTCATATGACACACCCAAAATGGCTGGTGAATCCAAATGTATGAATCAAGAATAAATTTATATGTCTAGATTGTTTGAAATGAAAATGTATAATAAAATAGTTCTATTAGGATTAGAAGGAATGAAGGTATTATTAAATTTTCTATTTTACAACTCAAAAGAGAATAAAGAAAAGGGTGTGCCTTGTTTGTTGTTAATTTTTATTTAGTAAAAGTGAATGAGAACCATTCAAATGAAAATAAACCTCCATTACAAAAGTCTTAGGATGTCTTTCCTAGAATGAACTTGTGTTTCCTCCTAAATGGGTGTTTTATTTTTTAATAGAGTTCATGCATGAATTACCCCCTATATCTAGAGATACCTATCGAACAAACACTTTATATTTGCATGAATTAAAGGATTTCCTAAATGACATTTTAAAGAAAGGATTTATATGTTCTAGTTTCTTGTCATGGGATGCTCCAACTATTTTTATGAAAAAGAAAGATAAGACACTTTTCCAAGTTGTCTTGATTACACATGTCTAATAAATAAACAATTAACATTAATATCCACCACCTAAAATAGATGACTTATTTTACTGATTCAGAGGGGTGGCCATATTTTAAAAAATAGGTCTAATATTAAATTACAATTAGCAAAGAATAAAGGAGGAATACATTCATAAAACTACATTTAGAACTAGGTATAGGACATCGAAATTATATGTTTGAGTCAATGCATATAAGACACCCATATACAAAGTAGTACAAAAGAAAGAGAAAAAATGTAAAGAATGCACTTGTAACCTATACTTGCTCGAGCATTAAAATTTTGAAATTAAACATATAAAGAATAATAGGATCTATAAATTAAATACATGAGGCTATTATATAATATCAAAAAAGACTATTTTAAAGTTTAAATTTATATTTTAATTTTAGGGTAAATACTTTTGGTTGAATTTATGAATTAGAAATAGAAATTTTGAAAGGGCCCCACCCTTTTACAAAGACCAATAAAGAGACAAAAAATGATCAATCATATTGGCATGGAACAACAATAAGAAAAATATAGTTGTAAGTTAGAAAAATAACATCCAATTATAAATACTCCACCAATAGTGGCAATGTATCTAATAAAGAGGGTCGTTTTCCCAAAAACATTAGTAGATCTATCATTTCACAACTTGAATCTAAAATTCTTCAAGGAACTATATCTTATTGTGAACCTTATCCTTTTTCATGAATTCAAACCTAGTTCAGTTTTGTAATGGAGTTTCCATCTTTAGTTTCCAAACTTGAGACCAAAGGGAATAAAGGGTTCCTATATTCTTCTAAACTTGAACCTTCTTCATATTTTTAAATTATTAGAAGAAATGCCAAGAGGTGAATGTTGCAATTCAAGAGAATGGTAGAGGCAATGAACTCCAACTAATCCATTTGTAACATGATTCTTGTCTCTACTAATCTCCTCTAAATTTCTCTTGACAAGACCTTCTAAATTAGTCATGTCTACAAGAGGACCAACCACCCCTTGATTATGCTCAAAGGGAGTCTTTGAACCAAATCCTAAGGTAAACAAGGCTCCATCTCATCCTTATGCATTTTTTTCAACCTTGCCTTCCTCTAAAATTCCTAAACCTATAAAATACATAGCTATCTACACATGACAACATGGTGAAAACACAAGAAAATCTTATAGCATGACATGTTGAACCCAAATAACCAAATTCAAAATAATTTAATCTATAAGCATAAAATAGTTTGATTTATGGTGAAACTCTTATAGCAATAATATTACAAAAATAAAATGATAAATGTGTGATTATTTTTCTTTCCACTCTCTAAATTTTTGATGTGCTTGGCTATATAATTGAGATGATTCACTCATAATGTAATGATAAACATTTAGTATGTATGAAAGAAATATTTTTGAGACATCAAACTACCATTCTACATAACTCTCACATGGAAATAAGAATATTATTTTATTTTAACTAAAGAAATTGTGTGTACTCTATCTTGAAAATTACTAATTAATTTTGAATTATATACCCTATAACTCTAAAATAAGAGCATCCTTGTAACATGGAATAGATAGGCTAGACCTGAACTATGAAATAAAATATGTTTTATACAAGAAAAAATTAAAAAACGGGAATCCATACACGAGAAACTGACTAAGATACCTTGCATGAGAATTAAGATGCCCGGAATAATTTATATGTAACTCTTTCACACCAACACAGAACCACACTTGGCTCATATTGCATGCACCCACTCCAGCTCTAGTCTGGAACGTGACTTAATGGGAGAAGGATTCAAAAGGCCCATGGCAATTCCTGTGACCAATGATATGATAAACACTGTAATGAACTTTGTGATATGAAATTCTATCTTTAATTGTTGGCTTTAGGTATGAATGTTATCTATATGTGGAATTCCTAGTTGAGACTCCCTTAATCTTTCTATTGTTGGTTTCTAGTGTGATTATACAATATGCCTACCAAGTATTAATTTCTAATGTTAATTATTCAAAGAAGGTTTTGTTTCATAAGAGACCTATGATATACCTGCTGCATGTTATTATCCACAATGCATGACACTTCTTCACATCTCTACCAAGTTCTAAATAGATACAGATTTGCCATTTCCATGGAGGAGATTGATGATTTAAAAAGAAAATATCATGCCATTTCTTTCTTGAGAAGTCATGTTTTCATTCATGATTTGCAACTTCCATCTTCATCCAAAAAGAAATTATTTTATCGTTATGTGCCTGATATTAACAAATCAAAACCTTCATTTGAGCATGATCGCCAACACAAAGGTAAACGAGTGGAAACAAAAGAAAGCTCGGTTAATGGCTTTCAACATGTTGGTGGAAAATCTGCAACTTTTTGAAAGTGGCTTCCTAGCTTATCAGTCTTATGTTTAGTAAGGTTTTGTAATCTCCACTATGTTATGTATTCGGGTCATGGGTATATCTAGTACAATGTCTTCTTTTGGGTATTTTGGGTGCATAAGAGAATGCATGTACTGGATGTATCTAAACTAATGTGCTTTTGTAACGCTTTTGTAACTGACAATTGGTCATTTGTACTAAGACCTCACTGGTCTTTTTGATATTTTGTAAAATTTGTTACTCAGACTGCAACTGGGGGTTTTCTTGCTAGTTCTTTCCCACCAGTATGTCCGCCTGAACCAACTATATGTAAAATATTATATATAAATAAAATTATAAGTGGTCTCCCACTTTTGCTTAAAAAAAAAGGTTCTTGTAAATGTCCACATCTTTTTCCTTGACACAGTTGCTATTTCTTAAAAGATTTCTTATGATGCCATAATGTTGGTCAATATTTCATCAGAAATATTCTATAGTCATGCTCTTAAATGTCACAAGAGATTTGAGAATGAGAACATATCTAACAAAATGACAAATAACTACTCAACACAAAGTGAGATGCCTCATTTCCTAATATGAGGAGAAAATAAACCAAAAATATTAGGATGCAAGGTTGACCCACCTTCCAAATACCTTGGCTAAGTTTATCATCTATTGAGGAGGGATCCTAACAAATGAATTGTGCTTAGTGCTTACTACTAAATCCATGAATACTCTATTCATTTTTTCTTTATTGTATGCCTAATGACTCCTCTCATCTCTCAAGTTAAATTCAGGGGAATGGGATTTTATGCCTCCTATGACTAAATGGCTACAACGAGGAATATGACATGGTGGAAAACCAAGATACAAGTTGTTTAGTTTCTACTAAAACTCTAAAAATAATTGAATTCCTACATCCTAACTAGAAATACCATGAGGAGTTTAGATCCCATTTTAGACAAAAATATTCTTATACTCATCACTAGTTCACTTGGACCAACTAAAGAGATGGTGAACTAAGGGAAACTTAGTTGTATTGATAGATTAAAAATTAGTTATTTCTCTTCCATTGTCCCCTCTCCACAAAACACCCTTATTTAAGTAGATTCTATTAAACCTATCTCTACATATCACCTCCCAATTCTTTTTAAAATTTTCAAACTCTTTATTCCTATAATTTCACAATCTATCCTTCAAGCTCAACACTTCCCACCTCAATCCAAATTGATCACCTTGCTTCCCTAATATCCTTTTGGTTGATGTTCCTAGACCTCATCAAAATCGTAAGTGGATACAATTGTGGAATGATGTGATTAAATCTATTGCACTACCTTACTATGATCTTACAATAAGAATATGGCTAGAAAGAGATCTAGAATAGAAAAAAAATATGGATCCAAATAGAAAAAAAAAACTTGTTTTGGCTTTAGCACTTACTAATAACTTTTCTACAATGAGTGGTTGCTTTTGTTGAAATAAAACTTAGAAGATTTGAACTTAATTGTTGTAGAGGATCTCAATTAAGAGATAGGCTACATTGGATGAAAGGATATAAGGGATACAAATTATTTTTTAGTTATCTCGAACATATTTACATTCTCAAGAGTGGATAATATCTATCGTTGATCAAGAGAGGTAGTTCCATGACAACTCTAATGATATTAAATCCATTTTCCTCCAACATTACAAATAATTTTTAATTGATCTAGTTGAAGGAGATCCACGTCAAGATATAGTTGAGGAATTGATTGGCACTTGCATACCCAAAATAATTGGTCTTAAAAAATAGGCACATTTAGATAATTTATTCACCCTTGAGGAGGTTGATATTTCCTTGAAGGATTTAAATACTCAAAAATTCTTGGAATAGATGGTTTAGCTACACAATTCCTTAAAACAATATGTCCATTCATCAAGGAGGACTCTATGAGGTATAAAAAGTAGCTTTATCAAAGGGATCCATCATTTAAATTCTATTAATCAAGGGTTGATAAATTAATTCCTAAAGGAAAAATATTTTTTTTATCTAAGGGTGGATACTAATTACTCTTCTTAATACCTCCTACAAGATTGCGGCTAAATCCATAGCTAAAATAATTGAACAGATGACACAAGAAATTGTAAGACTAGAAAAAACTATATTTATAAGAGGGAGATTTAAATTATAAAACTTGAATCTTTTTAAGGCATCTCATTAGATTCTACTTACTCTAACTTAAATTTAAAAAACAACATTAAAATTCACAAAACAAATTTCAAAGACATAATAAATTATTACAATATTATTTAAAAATTTAATTGTAATGAACATGTTATAGTAATAAATATTCAAATTTTAAATCTATGAAAATATATATAACCAAATGATCCTTAGTTTTCATATATAATTTGTGATGAGAATGTTGAATATTGTAATTTTTTAGGCCAATCTTTAGGAACTAATTCACCATTGTTAAAGTGATCCTTAGTTTATTCATTGTTTTTTTATGATTATAATTTTTTTCAATTTCTATTAAACCAAACTCAAAATAATGGTATAGATTAAGATTCTTGTCTTTATCATAATTAGAAGTTGTATAAATTGTTAAATTATATATTTTTTAACATATATAAAATGTATGGTTGGATTAGTGAGATATTTATAACAAGTATGCAATACATTTAATCATATAATTATTTTTGTAATAGAGATGAATAATTAAATAAATGCTATAACAATATATAAGAGTTAGATAAAAGAATTAAAATTAAATATATTAATAACAAATAGTGATACTATTATTGAGGGTAATATAAAGGGGGTCGTCATACTAAAATAATTCACAAATAAAATCACCCAAGTAAGAAAAGTATTTTATTGATAATCTTATTAGGGATGCTAAGATGGTAATAAAAGTTTTGCAAGCAACAATGAGCTGACAAATAATAGTGTTTATGTGCTATGTAAACATGATATCACTATCACATTAACATTTCTATTATGAGTAAAGTTTAATATAATTTGTGAGTAATAAAATTGATAGAATGTTTGTATTAATTGTAGAGGGAGCCTTAATATCATCGAGTATTGTTAATACTCTTATCAATATTCATATCGATAGTTACCTTAATACTAATGTTAGCATACTTAACCTTATTAATGTTCATCGATAATTGGATAGCATTTTTGGCAAAACCTTTTATAGATGTTGAAATATGAGAGGAAAATAAATAAATAAATGCAAACCATATAATTATTCATGTTGTTATTACCATCAAAAGTTACATATTTAGTACTTTAAATGCCATCATTGGGTCATGAGGAACTATCCTAATAATCATAATACCATATTGACCTTACTGTCAACAAGAAATAGAAGTAGGAACAACTCATTGTGGGTTACGATGACATAACCATTATAATGAGAATATTATTAGTGTAACCATTAAATTGTGATACTTGCAAATTTAATATTTAAAGTATAGTTAATAGTGAGAGATGCATTAATAATAGTAACACATTAGCAAGTTAAACCAACAAATTAATTAAAGAAAGGATGTTAATTCTATTGGAGATGGTTATTGTTGCATCATAAATGCTTAAAGCATTAATTAGCATAATTAAAGGATTCAAAAAAAATAAATTATTGGGTTTTTCTAGTGAAATATTATGGGCATAACAATTATATATTTTTTAAGATATATAAAATGTATTTTTGGATTAGTGAGATATTTATAACAAGTATGCAATATGAAGTCAAACTTTATTAGATTTGATTCTTAATAAATTAGTTTTAACGATTCAATTTATAGCTTTATGCAATCTATAAGTTTAAATAGTTTGATGGTATTTAAACTTTATACATATAAAAATATGGTAAATGTCTGATTATTCTGCTTTCCAATCTATAATTTTTTGATGTTCTTGGCTATATAATTGAGATGATTCACTCATTATGTAATGATAAAATTCATCCTCATATGGAATATTTTATATTATCTTCCATTAAATTCATCCTCTTTATGA